>JAVLUZ010000181.1:590304-734502 GCA_036768485.1 Mermis nigrescens
ATATTTCGAGCATTTGTGGCAAATACGTATATAGACCTCCTTTCGAGCTCACGAACAGTTATTTCTTCTCAACCTCAAAGATAAACAACATAATAGAATTTCTGAACTCGCACGGTGTGTGATTGAGTCCAAAAAGGCTTTACATGGCTAGTTTTCTGAGCCTCAGAAAAACTACATAGCGATGTATTTTCAGTCAAAGTGACTGCCTCTCCAGCTAAGCACAGAAGTAGTGATCGACCAGGGTGACTTTTGGCCGGGGCCGGGGCAGTATCGGGGCTGAAAAAATCCCCGGCCCGGCCAGGGTCAGACAAAGAAAATATTATTGCATGACACATACTTGGGGTGGGCATAGGAAAAGAAATAATGAGCGACTGTTCCATTCAGTAGTAAATGGCAAGCGCAAAGGTGCGCCTTTTCATAACAAGTTTTATTACTATTTATGTCACAAGAAAACAAATTTAGTCCAATTCGCTACTGCTACTGCTGCTGTAGCAATTGATGCAATAGGTATTGGATGTAATAGATGAGACATCACACATTCCCATATAAAGTGCCTCAGGGTCCAAGACATAAGTCACTGTCAGACGATTTTTGGTGAAAACCTTTTGAATTTTTTGCACTTAATTTTTTAGTATGGCATAAGTGTACCTAACTATTAGAATTTCACGAAGTGATACATTATTTTAGAATGTGAGCTAGAGTAAATAGATAAACTATCACTATAAAACATGCATGTAATCTCTTGAAATTTTATGAGGGTCCCTTTCAGTATACATGTAACGGCTGGAAATCTAGGGTAGGTCCCTCGCCATTTTTAGGAAGGAGAAGAAGCGGACTAGATCAAAAATGGTAAAAACACATAAAAATAGCCAAAAAGCGCAGGTTTTCGCCAAAAAATGGGAGAGGGTGGTCACAAATATTTTCTGACTTTCAAGGAAGTTCGGGGCTTCAAAGCGTGGATGAGAGATGGCCCGGGAACCCCTGTCACATGTATATTTCTCGGCCATTTCAGGAAAAGCGGTCTCACTTGCAGCCGCTTACCCCCTGAAAATCTTTAAAATGGTAGAATTTGCAATAAGGAATTCTACACCTTTTACAATTTTTGTTCTTCGAAAATCTTTTTGTACATGTACAAAGACGGTCCTGAAATGTCTTTGTACATCAGCAAAAATCTTCGCCGAATACAAAAAGACCGTGCTTCTAAATGTGATAATTCGGCCTGAATTTAGTTCATATTAGTTCGGCGCAAAGTGCCGAAATTTTTATGAGCTTTTGATGGAATTCACACATAAAACTCGACTGAGAAAGCTAAAACAACTTGTACTACAAAATCAGAAATATTACAAAAATTGTAAAATTCGAATTAAATCTTGTAATAAGCAACACTGCACTTAGAATGGAAAAATGGGAATATGTCAAATATTCAGAAACCCAAAAATTAGCCAAATACACTACTACAGGTCGAAAAACTATGTTCTACCACACTGAAATCGTTACTGTTCCATATTAAAGTATACAAAAATTTGCATGTACAAAACAGTGTTTTTTGTATTCGCCAAAGATTTTTCTTGATGTAAAAAGACTTTTCAAGACTATCTTTGTACATGTACAAAAATTTTTGGGAAGATAAAAACTGTGAAAAGGTGCAAAATTCTGGAAATTTCAAAAATTTTTCGGCGCTTCGCTCCGATATGAAAAATTGACTGTCCTATATATCTTTAAAATGGCTAAATTTGTATTTAGAATGGAAAAATGTTAAATTTTTAGGCGCTTCGCTCCGTTTTGAGACAATTTTAGTAATTTTGGCATTAGAAACCCAAAAATTTGCTAAAATATACAATTGAAAGTCAAAAGACCCTGTTTTACCACACTAAAATCGCTACTGTACCATATTACAGTAACCAAAAATTTGCACAAAATGTACAAATACTTTTGGGTACCATCTTTGTTCATGTATATACAAAGGTACATTGTACAAAAAAAACACTGTCACATACTGATAGTATGCGAAAATATGTATGTTTAAAAATATATTTATGTAATATAGCTACAAAAATTTGTTAACTCATACAAAGACCTTTTCGGAGATCTTTGTACAAGCACAAGAAGCTCGTACAACAAAATAGAGTCCGCTAATAATAGTCCACCACTTAATTTTCTGGTCCTCCAATTTGGGAATTCACCCCTCAATCAACTCTGGACCTTAGGAAACTATTTGAGACGTATTTAGTGTATCGGATCCGGACACGATTCTGCAGCGTAGTTTACATTCGCCTATAAGGATTTTTGGTAGCATTATTCAAGCAAGAACAAAGTTTTCGATACACTAGCACGCAATTCCATTATTAAAATGCACGTGCAACTAAACACGATTTGAAAAAGCACAAGATTTCATGTCGATATTTAAAGGAAATTGAGCATTAAATTTATGCATTCAGACACAACAGCGACTATGATATGGTCGGATAGAAGATATGCTGTTTGGATTTTAGAACTCAAACTATAGTGTACATTGACGTCAATTGAAATTGTGTAGTGTATAGGATAGGACACGTATTGAAGCCATAGGCGTAGCCAGGGAGCATTGGGGCACATGCTCCCCGAAATTTTCAGAAATTTTGTCGATTTTTCGAGTGTAATAATTGCGTCCAGAAAATTGAGTTCAAAAAGGCAAAAACGTCAAAATTCTTCCGGCGCTTCGCGCCGAGTCTTTATTATATTTATAGTTGCTTTGTTTGTCTTTCGTTATAAGGACAGGACACATAATCCTATTTTAAATGAAAGGAATGGCCAAATTTTCTTATGTTTTTGCGCATTTCCTTTTTCTGAATTATATCTTGTTAATAAGAAGGCCACAAATGGGCCTGAAAACGATAAGAACAAAATTGTCATTGATACATCTTTTTTATATCTTATTGGCAGTACTCTTTGCTGCGCTTTATACTTAGCAGAGGTCGAAAAGCGCATTTCAGCTCAGAAATCTTGTACAATGTAGGACTTCATCAATTTTAAGTGTTTTGGGCTTAATTTAGAACCGAGATTTGGCCGATTTTGCGAAAATTTTAGCGATAGTATTTAACACTAAAGTGCTTTTTTACAAAATTTTCTAGGGGCGATTGAGCGCGCCAGCAGCCCCCCGCCATAAAATCTCGTTGTACATGTGCAGCGACAGTTTTGGGAGGACGAAAAGGAAAAAGGGTTCGCCGAAATTAATTTGTCTGTTCTGTATGATTTTAGCGGTATAAATTGTGTTTAAAGAGCTAAAACGTCAAAATTTTCCGGCGCATGGCACTGCTGGTTATTGTTCTTTCTTTTTTGTAAAGCTTCAGCATTGCGTTTAATAGCCTAAATCAGGCAAAATATCACAGAATATTAGTATTCACAGGCTACAAAATGTTAAGGACGGTAAAAGATTACTAAATTCCTTGGTGCTTTGCGCCTCTCATGATTTCCGAAATGTTTGTCAATAGACCGTAAATTCTACATGAAAACGGTAAAAATTTCAAAAATTTCTGGCGTTTCAGCGCTGATTAACATTTTTGTATTTCTGATTGTCAGAAACTAGAGCTGTAGCCGGGGCCAGGCCCCGGCCCCGGGCTAGGGCCAGGCTGGCCCTGGCACCGGGGCCGAGGCCAATGTTAGAGTTGATTATAATGTAGAAAATTGATAATGTTCTGGGTAGATTTACCTTCAAACTCAATTTCAAGCAAACCACAGATCTTGCTAATTCAAATCTTTATTTCACCATGTCAGATTGGTGCGAATTTCTAGTTAATAATCAAAATTGACATATTTTAAATTGCAATTCATATAGACGAGCATTTCCAGCTTGCTTGGTAGCAGACAGCTACGTCGAGTAACGCCCGGCCCTCTGGCACGCACTCTGTAACGCAGCACGTCATAGTGCACTTGCACTTTAAGCGCCCGCTTTGTAAGCTGAGCGCTATAGCTGCGATTCAGACCAGCGCCCAGGGGGAGGTATATTAAGCAGAACGCTAAAGCTGCATGTAGGCTCAGCGCCCAGGGGGGTGTATTAAGCAGGGTGTGTAATATTCAATTGAGCTCATGGCATCATTCAAGTGACGTCACTCCCCTTGAAGTACACAGTATTTTCTCGCTTAATACGATAAGCTTGAGATTATAATTTTCGAGAGTGCACATACTTACGCATAAGTCCTTCTTACATCTAAATGTGCTTTGGTATGGTACCTATGTGCAATTTTGTATGTGGCATAATACAAAGCTTTAATTAGGTATTAATCTACAATAATATGTTAATTCACTCGATATATTGATACAACAACTCGCCAAGTAGCTATTTAGATTTTTAACGCCCTACTAATAAATAATAGCACTACAGAGTGACAAACGAACAGCAATTTTTAAATTTTATTCTATGTACATGGTTTGGCGACTAACAATCGCCAGACCCCAGCCAGAAACCGCGCTCCGACCAGGCAATATTATTGGAGCTCGCATCAGAATAGTCATTGTTGTTGACGCGGCGAACTTCCGGCATGATGGGTAGAATTATTGGCTAGCGTGTTTACAGTAATAAAGTTGTTTGGGTCGCCAAGGTACGTAGTGTCTTCGGCGCGAAATGGGACGTTTTGGCGACGCCGTTTTGGCCGATCTGCCGTTTTGGCGCGTCGGCCGTTTTGGTGCTGGCCGTTTTGGCGACAGCCGTTTTTGGCGCCGGCCGTTTTGGCGCCGGCCATTTTGGCAACGGCCGTTTTGGCGCCGAATTAAATTTTTCTTCGAAATTTCTTCAAAAAGACTGTTTTAGCATTCTACATATGCTGAAATACATAGCTGTTTCTGCTATTGAAATAGTTTGAGAGCTAACATACACATGCATATCTATAGACTGTTTCACATAACTTGGTGCATGAAATTCTGGTTTACAACAACTTAGAATCGTGAACATAAAAGCACAAAGTTATGTGAAACAGACTATACATATTTGGTGAGCAAAAAATGCAAAAAGTAAGTAAATGTCATTAATATTTATTATCCGGCGCAAAGCGCCGGAAAAATTTAAGGAATTATGAGGCTAACGACTGATCTACATACAAGATGGGCTTGGGGGTTTGGGGGTATAAGCCAATGGATATTGCTTGATTGATGATATTAAGTGTCAAAAATTAGTGTTAATTCGCCTCAGCTTTATGTACGTGTTCAAATTGACTGTAAACTGCTGGAATAATGTGAGCACAGGAGCCTGTTCATATTTCGCACACTACGGTTTCATAATAGGTGGTAGGTACCTATTAAACATATATATACATAGGTAGTTATCACGAATGGGCGTAGGTGCTCTGGACCGTAGGTGGGCGGCTCTAAAGGTCAGGGGGGTGCGAAATTTTTTCAAAGTCAAATATTGGCCCTAAAAATGGTGCTATGGCGAAAAAAACACCATTTTTGAACGTTTCTCGTCGAGCTCTATCGATTGGCATCAAAAAAACCCGAAAAAAGCAAAAAAATTTAAAAATGAAATTCTGGGGAGTGTAGCTGGGTTTTTGCCATTTTTCGTTGGGTATTTTGCCTTCTGGGGAGTGCATACCCCCCACGCCCAGGTACGCTCTGGACCCCCAGAATTAAATTTTTGGCGCTTCGAATTGCAATTTTGGCGATTTTGACCCAGCGGACCACCAGAAATTTCGGTGCTGTCCATGCAAGAGAGCGCGGAGGCAATTGTGTGATTTCCAAGGAAGCATGAGGAATAGGTGTACCTATGTACGTATGCACCACAGCACTTTACTTATCCATAGTTACGCGAGCGATTGGCTTGGTGTCTATTTCAAAATCCTTTGGACCTACAATGGTCTGTTTCAAAATTCTTTGGACTTCTTTTACAATAGTGATTCGAAAGTAGACAAAAATAATCCAGCCAATCGACGTAAAGCGTTTCATCCGATTCGCTATCTATGTATAGTAGGTACTACACGTTACATGATCCTTAACCTTGCCCTGGGCATTCTAATTTCTGAATCAATTCTACTTTTTATGAGTATCAGCTTAAAGTTACTTTTGTAGTCACTTTCAATTTTTCAAAGATCTCAAAGCAAAAATGTAACAGATTATGCAATGTGTTGTCGGTTTCATTTTGTTCGAGAGCTTTTATAAAAGTTTAAATTGGCTTCTAAAGTGTTTTAAACTAATGAGAGAGAAAAGATTACAGTACATATATCGAGTTGTATGATGACTTTTTGACATTGCTAAGAGGCAAGTCTGCGTCATGCTTACATATCACTTTTGTAGCCTAATTTATGCGAACTAAATTCATTTAACAAGCTCTCCAATAAATGAAACAGACCTATAGGTGCGTGCATGCATGCATATGAATAAATTTACATATGTACAAGTAATTACATAGGTCTGCGAAAAATTTCTGCTCTGATTCTGTAAAACTGATTCAACATCTGATTAAAATGATAACATTAGTTCTTTGAGCGTTAAAAATAAGTTATGGTACAGTTTCTCGTTAATTTCCAGCAATTTTGAGGAAAACTTTCAGTCCGGCGCCAAAACGGCCGTCGCCAAAACGACCGTCGCCAAAACGGCCGTCGCCAAAACGGCCGGCGCCAAAACGGCCGGCGCCAAAACGGCCGTCGCCAAAACGGCCGTCGCCAAAACGGCGTCGCCAAAACGGCCGTCGCCAAAACGGCGTCGCCAAAACGTCCTAGACCGTCTTCGGCGTGTATCCCTCCCCAAAATTGTTTACCAATCACCGATAAAGAGTTAAATAATACGGTTAAAGAAAAATGAATAGGAATATTGGTGTTCGTTATTAGGTTCCAAATGTACGAGTCAAAGTAGTCTCTGTATTGCTTGTTGGAAACGGACGATAAATTGAATAATTGTGTTTTCTGTGTCAAAGTCAGTGATATCATGGAAAAAATTAGCATATAAACTTTTTAAATGATGATCGTTAATGGAATTGTGACCGTTTAAACGAAAGTGGTGTAAAAATAATCCAAGGTTGTCGAGCGCTGTTTGATTCATCTGCAAAATGATGATGTTTTTTAAAAACAAGCAGCCTCATTTGAAAAGTCTTCTTGTAAGTGTGTACAGGTACGAAAAAATTGACAAATTTTACACAAGTAGCGTGACTAAAAAGCGAAGTATATTAAAGAGCAGATAATATGATTTTTGTGGAAGAAAATTGCTTCGAGGCTTTATTAGGTATTATTAAGTAATTAACGTGCAGGCTTTACTAAGCTAAACTCGAAATCGTTGAAATTTTTATTGTTTTGCACCCGCATACAGAGCTGAAAAACGCCAGGCGTAGAAATGATTGAACTCAGCAGCTGAAAAATATAATTTAGAAAACGAGTTCTTTCAGCCCATGTGAAAAAGTTTTTTCAAATATCGCAGTTAGCTTGGAAAACGTTTCAGTAAAAAAAGATTGAATCCCCCAGGTGAAAAAATTAATTTATGAAGTGCAGGCTGCGCCATACTTGGAAAGCGTTGCTCCGAACAAAGTTGCAATAGCGTAATTTAGAAAAACGATTAATCATTTTAAAGCTAATTTAGTACAAAGCCGAACTACAACTATCAAATTTTAATGCCAATTGCCAAGTATTGCGCCTGAAATAATAATAACAAAGCGCGGTATCGATTTTAGCATACAAACTCGGCTATTGTCAAGAATGAAAACATACTACTAAAACTAACGATTCGTCGCACTAAAATAAGAATGCATCTATGAAACTAACTAAGCTACGAAAAATATATCATTTATCGGAAGTGCTAGCAATATCCGGCTTGAACACACTGCAGGAGTTGACAATTTCCCAAAGTAATTTGGAGGCAAAGTCGCAGGAATCGTTTTTTTCGACGGAATCTTGCGTTTTGTCAGCAGATGGCTCGACTGAAATTACAGTTTTATGAGTTTTGAAAAAAGCAGAGCGTTTTTCACAAACGTTAGTTTTAACGGCTATTTATTGAGCTTAAATTTAAGTCTTAAAATAAAAACATTTTCTCTAAAACAAAGGCATTATCACCTTTATTTTTCGCGGCCGGCAGTTCGGGAGCAGTCGTTTGCATTTTCTTTGACTCCTTATGAAGATTTAGTAGCTCTCTTTTGTCGGGCGTTGGGGCGACCACTCCTTGAAAAATTTTTAAATTTCAACGTTCGTCAATTAAACACAGCAACAAAAGCAGTCGCACTATAGATACATAAAGTAAAATTTAATTTTTAGAGCAATTTTCACCTTCAGTTTTTTCGATGGCCACAGCAATCGCGGCTCTCTGATCCTGCCACGATGTGAACTGCTTTGCCGTCAATGCAATTTCTTGCTCTCTCTCGGCGTTTTGCAAATACATAAATTTTTCTCCAAGTAGCCCCGTTACGACCGAAACTCTTAAGCCGTCAGGTTAAATCTACAGAATCGAAATCTACATCATCAAAAAGCAGGGAGGTAGAGATGTTGGGCGCTGCTTCTAGCAACAGGTCGTATTGTCGCCCCATTAAGTTGATCCCTTGGCGCGTTGGATATGGCCCGCCATAAGGGCCGTAGGTCTTGCAAACTCGAAAGCCAATATTTATATAATTATTCCACGTTGAAACTAAACAGTATAAATTTTCGCCGAGATTGAAATCATGGCGTTTAGTTTGAGGCTTATCGCTCATATCGTTAAGCAGCTAAATAAAAAATGTAGTTTTCTATAAGCACGACCGAACTTTACGAAATGAAGCTAAGTAATGAAGCTAATGTAATGAAAATATTCTCTAGGTCTCGTTAAGCCCCGGTGATACGTAATTTAGAACAAATAATTAAGCGAGTATCAGCTGCTATCTAAAGCTAATGGGCTACCTACAGTATTCAGAAAAACGTAATTAAGGGTATGGAAATGCGGTGCGGGTGATTCCATTAGAAGCATGTGACGTAATGTTAATAAAAAGTAATTGAGGAAATTTTAAAAGAGTATTGCATCACCCGTTTCGAACTTACATTCATTAGCTAGCGCGCCTTTGGCTTTATCGCTCCCTCAGAAACATGTGACGTAATGCTAATAAAAAGTAATTGAGGAGATTTTTGCATCTGATGCAAGTTTAAAAGAGTATTGCATCGCTCGTTTTGAGCTTACATTCATTAGCTAGCGCGCATTTGGCTTTTCCGCTCCCTTAGAAACATGTGAAGTAATGCTAATAAAAAGTACGGATATTTTTGCAAGAGTATTGCTTTGCTCGTTTCGAGCTTACATTTGTTAGCTAGCGCGTTAAGTGGTAGCCTCGCTATTTGAATTCCCCCCTCCAATAGAAACATGTGACGTAATGCTAATAAAAAGTAGGAAATTTTGCAAGAGTATTGCAACGCTCGTTTTGAGCTCACATTCATTAGCTAGCGCGCTTTTGGTTGCTGGTACACTCGCTATTTGAATTTTTTGTACTTTTTTATGAAATGTGCTAATCCTTGCAGTTTCGTTTTTGTTTATTATAATTTGTTGTTTTTAGATAATTTTATGGCGCTTTAAAAATGAGTGGAAGCGATTATGAACTAACGCTAGATTATAGCGATTTTTCCGAATCGGAGCCCAGTGAAAAATCATACCATGCTTTGGATAATAACGATTTAGACGATATTAGCAGTAATTCGTTTGAAAGCGATAGTTTAATTACAGTCGACGAGTGGCTACCATCTGACGAACAGCAAACTGAGGGTGATAATACCTCATATGAAAGCGATAGTTTAATAACGGTCGACGAATGTATACCATCTGACGAACAACAAATTGGGGGCGATTTTGCGCCGGAGGCTTTTTACGAGTTGAGTGACCCCGTCGTGCAGCGTATTAAAAGATTTAATACCGAAGGCGCCGAATATCAATTTCGATTTATAAATTCAGATCAACTCGAAAATATAAACGAACGTATACCCGCCATTTTTGATCACGCCATTAATTCAATTTTAGCTAACACTAACCCAATGGCCCTAGTTGGACTACAATTTTCGCACCCAAACTTAAACACACCCATATTGTTACATTTTAGAAGTCCTCAGAACATTACTGGAGAAATAATTTTAGCCCAAATCGAGCAAATTTTACAATCTAATCAAGAGATGAAAATTGACTCTGAACACTCAACAATTAAAATCGTTACAGTAACACCACCAGCCGGGACTGGAAAACGCACCAAATACCTTTTGCACGAAAACTTTTTGAATCGAGCCCACGGGGGGTGTTTTATCAAGATTCTAAACAAGGACGATTTATGTCTGGCAAGGGCCCTCGTAGTAGCGAGGGCCCATTCGCACAAGGAGGACCCTGCGTACCATTGGAAAACGATAAGGTTGGGTGATATTAGACGCCACAAAATACAGAAAACTAAGGCGCAGGAACTAATGAAGCTGGCGGGGTTGGAAAACCATGAGGGGCCTTGTGGGATCACCGAACTCTGCAAACTACAGCAAGTCATGCTAGGCTACCAAATTAAAGTATTTGCCAAGGGCTGCTCAAACGAACTGGTCTTTGAGGGTGAGTTGTTGTATATTTTTTCTGTATTTTAATTGCTTATACATTTTAAAATTTTAAGGGCCGATAGAATGCGATAAAATCTTGCATTTGTATTTGCACGACGGGCACTACACCGTAATTGGTAGAATTAAAGGTTTCTTTTCATTGAACTATTTTTGCGAGTCTTGTAACGTTGCCTATGAAGCATATGGAAGAACACAGATGCGCTAAAAAATGTGCTTCTTGCTATCATTCTCCACCCTGCGTAAAAGAAGAATTTTTGACTTGTTCTACGTGCAATCGATATTTCTACAATTATACGTGCTTCGAAAATCACCGCAGAATTTATAAATCACAGGGGAAAAAGGGCCCAATCGACAGTTCTGTTTGTATGCGAATACAGCGTTGTAAACGATGTGGTAGACATTTTAGAAAAGTCAAGGATAAGAAAAAACACAAATGCGGATATTTTCGTTGTCGAACTTGCAAGAAAGAAGTGCTGATAAAAGGTTTAAAAAAATTTTTATTTTCCGTAAATTTCTCTCTTATTTTTCTAGTTTTTAGATCATTTATGCTACATGCAAAAAATTACGACGGAGGAGGAAGAAAACTTGATAGATCCAGGTTATGTAGAGGACGAGGAAAGACCGAGTAAGCGAGAAAAGGAAGAAATTATTCCTTGTTTTGTGTTTTTCGATTTTGAGGCTACCCAGGAGCGTGTCTTGAAAGACACGTCTTACGGACCCGAGCTAGAGCACATCCCCAATTTGTGCATAGCTCATATCGTGTGTGACACTTGTCGTAACAAGGAACTTTCTACGTGCTATCGTTGCGGTGAAAATAGGAGAATATTTGCAGGTGAAAACTGCGTTGATGATTTTTGTACATTTTTATTTTCCATGAAACACGTGACGGCGATAGCTCACAATGCAAAGGGATACGACGGCCAGTTTATCTTGCAGTTTTTCTTTCGGCAAGGAATAGTACCAAAGATTATTAGCAAGGGTAAAAACAAATAAGTTTTAAGCATAATTTTAATATTTTAAAGTGTTTAAATTTTGAAACAGGCCTCGAGCTCATGTCCATTTCGCACGGATCAGTAAGGATAATCGATTCTTTTAATTTTTTGCCAATGAAACTGGCAAATTTACCAAAAACGTTTGGAATTACGGAACTGTGTAAGGGTTATTTCCCTCATGGTTTTAATACGCGCGACAATTGGGATTACGTCGGACCATGGCCCGATGAGTGTTTTTACTTTCCAACTTCGATGAAACCAGACGAATATCAAAAATTTTACAATTGGTATAAAGATCAAAAAGAAAAAGTGCACCTTTCTGCATTTTTCAAGTTTTTAAATTTTGTTAATTTTTTGCTTATTTATAGATTTTCAACTTCCAAGAAGAAATACTAAAATACTGCGAGAGTGACGTGACGGTTCTAAGACAGTGCAGCTTAAAGTTTCGAGACATATTCATGTCCGAGACTACGGTTGACCCGTTTGAAAAATCGCTGACAATCGCCAGCGCGTGCAATTTGGTGTTTAGGAAACTTTTTCTCAAACCGGACACAATAGGCATAATTCCGGCGGACAGTTATAGGCACGAGGAGAAACAGTCTATAATTGCTATAAAATGGCTAAAATGGGTGTCTTTCAAGAAAAACATTTACATTAAACATAAACAAAACGGATATGAAGTCAAAATTGGTAAATATAAGGCGGACGGTATTTCTGGTAACGCTGTGTTTGAGTTTTATGGCTGTTTCTGGCATGGCTGCGCAAAATGTATGCCAAAACGGAACCAACTGTCCGCTAATAAGAGTTTAAATGCAAAAGAAGCGAGAGATAAGACTATGGAACGCGCAAAATTTATTGTTCAAGCAGGTTACCATTTATTTGAAATGTGGGAGTGCGACTTGCTGCGAGAAATTGCGACCAACGCCGAGATGAAACAATTTTTCGATAGCGTGGATGCAGGCGAGCCTCCAATAAACCCCCGAGACGGTGAGTTAGTGTTTTTTTTTTACAATTTTTGCGTTTCTAACATTCACTTTGCGTTTCAGCGTTCTACGGGGGAGAACCAACGCCATAAAATTGTATCATAAAATTAAATACGATTCCTGCGGTTCTCCGATGCAGAAAATTAATTACGCCGATATATGTAGTCTCTACCCTTATGTAAACAAGTACGGGAGGTACCCGACCGGCCACCCAACAATTTTGACGGAAAACTTTGAAAACGTTACTCTCGAGAATCAGCCATACGAGGGCCTAATTAAATGCACCGTCTTACCGCCCAAAAAGCTGTTTCACCCCGTTTTGCCCTTTCGAACGGGGGAAAGCTAATGTTCCCGCTTTGTCGAACCTGTGCGACTTTGCAACAAAAGACTACGTGCGAGCACAGTGATGAAGAACGGGCGATAAAAGGCACGTGGGTGACGTTGGAGGTTTACAAAGCCCTGGCCTTGGGCTATACAGTAGCAATTTTATATTTTTGTGTGTGTTTAAATGCTAGTTTGTCAGTTTTCCAGATTGTAAAAATCTTCGAAGTGTGGCACTACGATAAGGTTGAGCAGTTTGATTCGAGAGACAACCCCAATAGCGGCTTGTTTACAGACTACGTCAACAGCTTTATGAAGATGAAACTCGTAAGACGAGCATTTGTGTAGAGTTTAGCTTGAAGTTAACATACATTTTTGTGTGTCAGGAAGCGGAGGGATACCCTTTACACGCCCAAACGGATGAGGAAAAGCTAGATTACATTTACGACATTGAGGATCGTGAGGATATTCTGCTGGATCAGCCCAATATCGAAAAGAACCCAGGGAAACGCGCTCTTGCAAAGCTAATGCTAAACAGTTTTTGGGGAAAAGTGAGATTCGTTTTAACATAATTTTTTCTTTTCAGGCTTGTTCTAGATGATTTTTTAAGGTTTAGCTTTATGTACATGAAAATTTTTAATTTTCTTGTTAATTCAGTTTGGCCAGAGGAACAACTTGAGCAAAACTGTTTATTTCACGGATCCGGCCAAGTACTTTGCTCGCGTTTTTGATCCATCCGTAACGGTTTCGGCGATTCAGCTGATAAACGATAACATGGTTTCCGTTACGTATAAGCAACTAGACGATTTTGTTGATGTGATGCCAAACACAAACTCTGTAATCGCGGCTTACACAACAACCCACGCGCGGCTGGAACTATATTCGTATATTGAAAAATTGGGCAAAAGGGTCCTATATTTCGATACGGACAGTATAATTTATGTTTCAAATTTAAACAAGCCGCGCGAATATCAGGTGCCCGTTGGATCCTGTCTCGGTGAAATGACCAACGAGCTGCGGGAATATGGCGAGGGGTCGTATATAACGGAATTTTGCAGCGGCGGTCCCAAAAACTACGGATTTTGCGTGTTTAGCGCAAAAGACAATAAAGAACACTTTGTACATAAAGTTCGTGGAATTACATTATGTCAAAATGTGGTTAAACGCGTAAATTTTAAGTCTTTGCGTCGCTTAGTTTACGCCTTTGTAAAACAAAATTGCAGGAGAGAAATTGTAGTTACTTTTAATCGTATTCATCGTAAAAACGAAAGTCGTAAAATTGTTTCAAAAATTACCCCAAAGAAATTTCGTATTGTTTACGACAAGCGAATAATATGTAGAAACTTTTCTACGCGGCCATATGGCTGGTAGTTTTTGTGTATCATTATCAATAAACGCGTTTACTTGCAATGCACACATACATAATAGGTACATAAGTACTAAACAGCTAGGCAGGTGGGGGTTCCAATATATATATAAACGATTGTTGAGCTAATAAAAAGTCTTTTTATGAAAAGCGTTAAACGCGTTTACTTGCAATGCACACATACATAATAGGTACCTAAGTACTAAACAGCTAGGCCGGGGGGTCCAATGTATATATAAACAGTTGTTGAGCTAATAAAAAGTCTTTTTATTAAATTTTTGAGCATTGAGCGGCTAGAAATGAATATCGTTCTCTGGTTATTTTGGATGACAAATGTCGTTTTTGGAACGTGTTATATGCAGAGAACGGAAGAATCGCTCTCACCCACCACTAAACAAGAATCTGATTTTTCCGACGATTCTCACCAATTGTTCATTATGACTACATCCGCCGACCCCTATAACGAATCTACAGATTTAACAAATTGCACAGAAACAGACAAAATATTGATTTTGCGTACTCCCGATTACTTAAATAAAACTATACCGTATAACTTGACTGTTGATTGTTTTGATGACAAAAATCTGACTTGCTTCAAGATTATAGATCACACCCCCTTCATACTCGTTTGCTGCGAGGATACTTGGCATTTTATGAGCAAGCTTCCTTTTGCAAAGAGGCTATTTAGCAAGGGTTTTTTAAAGATAAAAGCGCTTGAATGCGCCGATTCGGTGACATTTGATATTTAGCATCAACATGGACGTTAGGTGGAACCACCCTTTCAACTGTATAGTAGCGGCGCCAACAAAATCTGGAAAAACGCATTTTGTTAAAAAATTTGTGCAATTTTCGAATCAACTCGTTAACCCCGTACCGTCTAAAATTTTTTGGTGTTTTACCGAATGGCAACCGGCGTACCAAGATTTAGTGGGAAAAGTGCATTTTGTGGAAGGACTCGGCTGTTTTGACGAATTGAAGGAAAATAAAAGCGAACATAAATTGCTAGTTTTGGACGATTTAATGTACGACCTAAAGTCAGATTCGAGGTTGAGCGAATTGTTTACCAAGGGCTCTCATCACTGGAATTTATCAATAATACACATTGTTCAAAATGCATTTTTTGACGGGTTGAGGACCAGTCGAATTAACGCCCAATACATTGTCTTGATGAAAAACCCCTCGGACAAGCTGCAAATACAGAATTTGGGTAGACAACTATTCCCAAATTCGAAGCATTTCACGGAAGCATTCTTGGACGCTACGAAAGAGCCATTTGGGTACCTGCTGATCGATTTATGCCAAACTACGCCCGAGAATTTGCGACTCAGAACAAACATTTTTCCAAATGATGCTGTAAATTACGTATATTTACCTAAATAACAATAAATACGGCTGTTTTAGATTAAGATTTATTCTGCAGTTGCGCGGCTCTGGCAATTAGTTTATTGCTTGATTTGCTCTCTCTCTTATGGAAAATGGGCAGTGCTATTTAACTAGAAATTTATTTCAACGCGTAGTACTACACAGAAATATGGCTGTTGCGTCGCCAATTTTAGCTCTAATTTTCTTTATCGGTTTCTTGAGTGCCACAATTTGTGACGTTCATATGCTAAATCAGCCCCCGTGCAAAAACTTAAGCTCGGTGGTGCTTATTCATTCACCTAGCAACCAAAATAAGACGACTCTGATTCGCTTCAATGATTCAGAGAGGGCGGGGCTAATTAGATTTATTCGCGAGAATCTAGATTGCCCCACCAAAGCCGGAGGAAAGTATCCTCTTTCGCCCGACTGTTTCCGTATTATATTCTACAAGCCCGATATTTACATTTGTTGCGCTTTTGATAACTTATTTCTCGAATTGCGCATTTCCTCACTGAACTTGCCGTACAAAAGCACAATACAGCTACTTCATTCGCTCAACGCTACATTGTCGTCCTAGCAATTTACCTCGTTTTCGTAACGCAAAATGGTTTCTGCGGCGTTCGAGTTGTTTGTCAGAATGATTCATCGAAAACTTAAAAGTGAATCATTGTTTTTTTCTAAACAATTTGATTACACTTACGCTTATAGTGTTTTCTTGCTACATTTGGCTAATTGAAATTCTAAAATCTCAAGGTATGGCTATATCGAGTGCGGAAAAAGCTGATCTCGCCGATTTCTTTTGGACGCGCTTCACACCTGAAACAAAAGCCACATACAAAGAAAGCGTAAAAGACTACAACCTCTCCAACAGATTGTTTGGGCGCCGTCGCGTATCCTCTTTTTGGTACTTTGCCGGCCTGCTCTGTGCGGCAATGAAGCAGCGCGATTTGAAGGCCGGTTTCATCCAAGAGCTGTTTGATTGTTTGTCGGGAGATGAAAAGCTCGATTTTTCAATTTATAACGAATGTAGCGCCACTGAGCGCGAAAAATTTTTTTGGACATTTTAAAAAATGAACTTGGTTTCTTGGTTTAATGCGATTCTGGTTCGTATAAATTAGAGTGACGCTTAGTTTTTAGTCATTATTTATAATGTCGCGTCGTCTGCATAATCATATTGACGAATTGCGTGTATTAGCTAGATGTAGTCCTAGTCTGCGAAAAGCTTATTTGAATAAAGCCAATAAAGATTTAATTTACTGTATTTCTGACGCCTGTTTTAACATATTGCAGGGTAACGTACCGCTGACACCCACTCAAAAGAAAGCACTGAGACGTTATAAAAACAACATTCGCTACTTGGGGACAAAAACGGGCACTAGTTTGACGAAAAAGCGTAACATTATTCAAAAGGGGGATTTTTACCATTATTGTTAGGGCCTTTACTTAGCATAGCAGCTAGCCTACTTACGGACGTTATTAGCAAGAAATGAAATTTACAAATAAGATGGTTTTGGTACCTCAAGACGTTGCGTTACAACAAGCGAATGATGAAAAATCGCCATTACAGAAACAAATTGACGAATTTAAAAGCGAGCTTGAAAAAATTTTACAAAGTACCGAAACCCCCGAACGTCAATTCCAATTATACTCTCAGCTGTTTAGCCGATACTTAAATTTAGAATCGGAAAAACGACAACCGCTACTTGTTAAACTAGAGGAAACTGTAGAAAAACCACAATGGTACGAAACAGTTTTGGATAATCTTCCAAAAAGCAAACAAAAACAGGCACAATCGCTAGTTTCGCATATTCAAAACAGCCAACAAATTGATATTGATGCCGATAGTGGCGAAATTTCAGTAAACGGCGAAAACATACCAGGCTCTAACGTTGTTGACTTGATTAACGATTTTAGCAGAGAGCGCGTGCACGCGCAACCCCCAATTGGGGCAGCAGAGTTTGCCCATGCGTTATCCGTAGACAGAGTTCCTAAAAGCTGCATTGGAAATCCTAAAAGGCGAAAAATGTTGAAAGTATATAACCGTAAAATCACATCAACCCCTACATTAATGGAACACGAGGCAACTACAATCGGTCCTGTGCCTAAACGCAAACGCAGCGATGCTGACGATTCATCGGAACTAGTATTAGCGACTAAAAGACGCTTAACTGAACCAGCGAGTCGTATGCGAAAACTTGAATCTACGGCGGTACCACAACCTAAAAATCAAAACTCGAATCAGCGTCCAACAAGCATAAACTCCAGTTTGCGCAACTTCCTGCGGCCAAAAGATTGAAATTTTCACCGACGAGCTTAAAACGTAAGCTCAACTTGGCATTACTCGCGAACCCCAAAAGATTGAAGCTTTCACCAGCGAGCCTAAAACGTAAGCTCAGCTCAGTCAGCCTGCCCGCTGCTAAAAGACTCAAACTCACGACGAACCTCAAGCGGAAACTCGCATTTGCGGCACTACCAAAATCTAAAAGACTCAAGCTCACGACAACAAAAAAGCGACAACTCGAATCACCCAAATTTCCACTGCCCAAACGATTAAAATATTTATCCTTATACGGAAATGACTGACGAGCTGTTTGAGTCCATTTATAAAAATTTAGATGATCCATCATCTTTCGCAAGCGCCAAATTGTTATATGATGCCGCCAAAGCCAGAGATGCATCTGTTACTTTGAACCAAGTTAAGAAATGGTTATCTTCACAAGATACTTACACCCTACACAGACAAACGTACAGAAAGTTTAAACGAAACAAAATTTACGTTTTTGACATTGATCACCAGTGGGAAATGGATCTTGCGGATATGACCCCTTTAAAAAATTTCAACGACGGATTTAAATTTATTCTGACATGCATTGACGTACTCAGCAAATACGCCTGGGCCAGACCCCTAATGAACAAATCTGGTACTAGTATTTCAAATGCGTTCACAAGCATATTGTCGCAGGGACGTAGACCGTGGCGACTTAGAACCGATAAGGGCAAAGAATTTCTAAACCACAATTTTCAAAATTTATTGAAAAAACAAGATATTCACTTCTTTACGTCTCAAAACGAGGACATTAAATGCGCGGTGGTGGAAAGATTCAACCGCACTCTAAAAAACAGAATGTACCGCTATTTTACCGAGAAAGGTACTTATAAATGGACCGATGTTTTGGATAAACTGCTCAACAATTACAATAATACCGTGCATCGGTCGATCAAAATGAAACCGGCTGAGGTTAATGTTAATAACGTTCAACTAGTATTGGATACCCTGTACGGCAGTGTGCAACGCCAAAAGGAACCAAAATTTCAAGTTGGCGATTATGTACGAATTTCCAAGTACCGTCAAGTATTTGATAAAAGTTACAAGCCCCAATTCCATAAAAGGAGGGGACTAGGGAAAAGTTACCTTACGTATGCCTGTGAAAGTTGCAAGAGTCTACTAAAAATCAGACTTCGCTGAAAATCGTAAAAAATCGAAATTTATTCTGCAGCCTGCAGAAGGGAGTTGCACATCTAACGTTAACATAAATAACGAGAATAGTTTATTCCTATAGTCTATTTTATTTAATTCAGCGATTTTCTTTTGAATTTAGTAAGCATGAATCAGGCTACAAAAGTAGTTTAAACTTTTGATGCAGTAATGCGGTTTGGTAATAGCAAGCGTCTCAGCATAACTCGATATACTGTAGAATATCACGGTGATTTGTTATTTTAAACCACTTTTGTGGGCAATTTTAATTTTTTTTTAAACTCAAATGAAACGGGCAATAGAAAAGAAGCTATCATTAATCAAAATGCGACATTGTGTGCATTCTTACGCTAGCTCGGCGCGCATTGCTATGGGGCAACAATAACAAGATGGCGAGTCATAATTCATTTATGAAGCCCATTGACGATAACCTATAGTCTGTTTCACATAACTTCCAGCATAAATTTTAAGAATTTTTATTGACAGTGAGCTGGAGATTACGATAATTATATATCAGATCAATGCTATAATCGCAATCTGTCACCTTATTGTCGGCAATAATTTAAAAATTTATTCACGAAGTTATGTGAAACAGACAATAAATATTGGTTATATATTGAAAGAAAACTTTGATACCAAGAAACGAAATTGGTTATTAACACACATTGAAGCTTTTGAATAATATCATCTGAGCCAGTGCAACAATGTTTTAGGAAGGCAGGCTTTCTTCAGAAGCTGCACAATATACCTACTTCAATTTTTTGCATTTCTTAGCGGAAGTCTAATTTTTAGTAGATTCTTGCAACTTTCACAGGCATATATAGGTAACTTTTCCCTTACCCCTTCCTTTTATGCTCTTAATGATGCATAATTTCAAGTATATTCGACCTTTTTAATCCGTCGAAGTATTTTTCTTTGCTGTTACCCTACTTTTAATTGGCAAGATTTTGAGTAAATCAGTCAGTAAACACAACAGTGCCGCTCAAAAGTTTAAGGCCACTCTGATTGATTACTCCAAAATTCATTGAGTTTTCAAATCGCATTTAACTGTGAAATTGAAAGGCCTAAATTTTATTTTGAAAAAATTCCTAGATTAGTTTCCTCCGCTGATGTCGAAACAATTGGTCATTATTAATTTTGTTCGCTACTAGCTGATTTATTACGGGTTAATTCCGCTCTATTTTGCTGGTCTTTTGATCAAAAATCGCGTCTATGTTTAAGGATACTAAACTATTCCAAAGAGTGATAGCCGGATGTTTCAATATAAGTTAATGTGTCATACAAAACAAACATAAGAAACACAAACAGTTCGATTCCTTTACTGATCTTTCTCGACCCGGGACGGTGGCCACTAAAGAACCATGTTGTCTAGAGCTAACTTCTTTAAAAATTGGCGTCTGACTGCTGCTGACATGCAGGGTAAATTTTCTATTGATTGTGGACCATTGGTTTTGAGTCAGACAATTGGTCGGTATCCTTGCCGCATAATTGGATCGTATAAAAAGTCTTTTTGCGATCGAGTTTAACAGAAAAAACGTATTGATTTTTGCTCGAAATTCCGTTCGTTGGACTTTTCTCGATTGTTCAAAGGTTTCTTTTTCTTGGGGAGTGATATTCGATTATTTTACTTCGAAATTAGAGGGTTTTATCCGCAGACGTTCAGACAAAAAATAAAATGTCAAATGCATGGCCGGAAGCGTTAAACACAGAAGATAATGCAGTGCTTTGGTCTGGAGTCTATTTGGAGCCATGATGTTGCGATTTGGTTTTATTTCCTTCCAACCCAAAATTTACAACCACTTCATATATTTGCTTAATTAAGGAGCACTTGGTTCCTTCTTTGGTGACTGTCTCAGAAAAAATATACCTGAAATTTTTTTCCAGAAGGGTGATGATCTAAAACACAAGGCAAAAACCACTGTAGCATATTTTGTGGGAACGGGATTGCCTTTATTATCCTGAACTCTTACAGTCCCAGGAACTCAATCCAATTAATGATATTCGGCAAATTATGAAAGAGGGACTTCTGAAACATAATTCCCAAGTGCATTTTACGAGCAAAAATGATTGAAAAATGGAGGAAATCTGGGGTTCAATCCCAAAGGAAAAATGGGTCAAATTGATCAATTCGTTAACACTTTGTATACAAGCATTAATTCAAGCTAAAGGCTATCATATTTCCATTTAGTCGATTCTTTTTTGTTGACTATTAATTGATGATACTTGTTATTTATGGTTCTCTTCAATTTTGAAACTCTCGAACAATAATTAGTTAAGAATTTACGATTAAAACAGACACTGCGTTAAAATTGTGGGTGGCCTTAAACTTTTGAGCGGCACTGTATATGCCACATTAATAACATCAGTCCAAGACCGCGGAAAATAATATTGTTCTGTAAATCAGCATTATCTTTTTTAAACAAGACAACCTCACCTTGTTTAAACAGATCATATATATTCAGCGTTAAATTAATGCAACTACTGAGTTTAAAGAACACGTACACTCAGATTCGTAATTGGCACGTTACATGGAACATTTTGAAAATAATTAAGCTTTTGCAACGCTCCGAAACTAAAGTTAATTTTCAGTGTAAACTTTCTTAACTACCGGGTGTAAAGAAAACATGACCATCAGATTCGCAGTACTGGCCTTACGGAACATACTTTGAAAAAATTCACGTTTTGCAACGCTCTGGAAGTAAAATAAATTTGAAGTATAAACTACACATTAGGAATAAATGAATAGTGTAAACTTTGCACAACTCCTGGATGCAGGAAAAACTAACAGTCTGATTCGTAGTACAGACAGACGTCACATAGAATATTTTGAAAATAAAATTAAGCTTCCGCAACGATCTAGAACTAAAGTTAATTTATAGTGTAAACTTTACACAGCCACCGAGTGTAAAGAAAATATCAGTTGGATTCGTAATTCTTATATATATTTATGAAAAAATTATCTTTCCTTAATAGTCTGAAGACAAAAAAATATGAGATGTAAACCACTTTGCATCACTGTTTGGTGTAAACAAACGCGCCCAGCTGATATGTATGACGTTTGACCCCTGATACATGTTTAGAATTGTGATCATTCCCAGACTAATAAGCGTTTAACATCCCCGATTTTTGACTTAACACCTCCTGAAAAAGCTAAATTTTTATGTAAATAAACATAATTTGATGTGACGTGTACCCCTAGAAACGTACTTTATTTTATTTGTATTCTATTCGATTTATTCCGACTTCTGAACGAAGAAAGTGGCGAACAAAGGGACAAAAACGTATTCTTCCACAATACACCACATTGAGACCTTAAAAATCTAAATCTAATTACCCATTGAGTGTGAAGAAAATCGTTTTGGGCCAGTTTATAGCCTTAAAATCGTAGTACATTAGTCGGTGGAAAACTTCTGTTCCGCGATATTAGCTAATCAAAAAAGGAAAGAAAATGTTTTTTTGCCTAATAATGCACCCTGATTTCGAACTTTACACCCCTATAAATAACTCAATATTGCATTTTTTTAAAGCAATTTGCTGCGACGTGTAGACCTTGGACTGCACTTTTTTTATTTCATTTAACTTGTTCCAACTTATACCTGGAGAAGTTGACGGAGAAATGTTAGACAAAAGCTGTTTTTTACATAATTTACTGGAGTGTAAAGTTAAAACCCTTATATCTAAGTCCATATTGAGTGTAAAAAAGTTTGCTGGCAAGCCTAAAGTAGCCCTTATGCCGTTGTAAATTTCTATCAGAAAAAATTTCTTGCGACTCATTACCGGAGTTGTTGGCAGACAAAAACGAAGCCAAAATGTGTTTTTTTACCATCAGATTCTTTACACTCATTACACTGCCACTCTGTAAATAAGTAATTATTCATAGAAAAATAAAAAATATTGTATCGAGCTTACTCATTTGTCTACAATTTGAAGAAAAACAGACTAAATAGAATGTAAAACTGAGTTAAAAAAGTCTTGTGACCGAACAAAATTTAAACTATGTTATAACGTTACAGTAAAACTTTACACGCTAATGATTAATCGGGTGAAATGTAAAAAAGAAAACAAAAAAGGGAGCATAATCTTTGTTATTATCTATCTTTTAAGAAAAACGCTCAATACAGAAGTGTCCCAGTGTTGCTGCAGAGGGTGGTAGACAATAGACATATGTTGGGGGTACCCAAGTATATTATAGGTACGTGCTAACTACCTAACGATTATTTACGTTGGCAGGTACTTCCTTAGCGGCTGCCGTTGGCCATATTTTTATACCAAGGGAGTAGATTTTTGTGGCAACAAACATGACTCCTGAAACGACTTTTTGTTTACATAAACTGTATTATGTATTAAACATGTTTTCTACAAATTCTAAAATTTTTCGGCGCTTGTCGCGCCAATTGCTTCAATGGGCGTGTACATATAGTGCTCCAAATGCATGGTACATAAAATAGAACAGTGATTCGTATCTTAAACGTCCTTCTGTTTAAATTTCAAATATTTTCCTGACTTGAAATAATGCAAGCATTGTTTTGCACAAAATTGTCGAAAGGAAAACTTTTTGGAAACATTCTGCGTCAGAAATTCCTTTTAATAAAAATAGATAATATAAAACTGCTAAAACCTTAATTTCGCACCGGTCTTTCTATGTTAGGGAAACATTGGGATACCGCCCCTAATTCCAGTTCCACCGCAACCTCATATCATCGTAAACTCTTAGAGTGAAAAGTACAAAACATTTTTTTGAGCTGCGTATCAAATATTTGCAGGGATTACATTTAATAAGGACTGGGAACACACTTTGGTGTCGGGTGTATACCCCCGAGAATCCGATAGACCCCCAAATTGATAGACCACCCAGAATTGAATTTTCAATTTGCTTTTGCGATTTTAGTTAGTTTTACACCACCCTGACCCTCCCCCAAGAATTTGTTTGCTGCCCATGTATGGCTGGGAAGCTTGAATTATTTCAAAATGGTTGGTTGGCGAGATAATCAATGGATAATATACCAATATTTTAAACGATTTTAGACATACGCTTTCGTAAGTTTTTTCTGTAAGTTTTTTCTTGCGTAAGCTTCCAAAATTTTTCTATCGTCTGGCGTCGGATAGTATTAATTGAACTTATTTACCTTGCAGCAGTAAGTCATATTTTTGTGCTGGGAATCGTGTTTTTGCAGACAACGAAGCTTTTTATATTGATTTTGAAAAGATTTCTGGAACAAAAATAATTTTGCGCAGTTTATCTAGTTTTTTCACGGAAACTTTTGAAATTTTCGGCGCTTCGAGCCAAATGCATGGGCTTGTTTAAAGTGCTCGAATATAAAATGAAGCTATTTTTAAAATTTTTGCGACCTAGCCGGAGTTTTACTAAAGTAGTAAAATTTAAACAATTTTTTCACTTAATAAAATTGCCGAAAATTTTACAAATCATAAAATCTTGCACGACAAGTTATTTCGAATAAAAGTGCGCTTTCGCACGTAATAGCAGATTTCTGAACCTATTTTTGACTGTTTGGTAGAAAAGTTGTGGTACCATCGTCCGCTTCTTTCAAAACTCCTAGACCCACCATTGAATTATGGGTACAACGCTACTGTATAAAACATTTTAATAAATAGGTACAGTACATTTTTTGCTTTCCCATTATTCTGATCCATCAATTAAATTAGCTCTAAAAAACTCACGCGTGTGTAGACATCTCAATTGCGCAAACATGGACGGCATAATCTGATTTAAGCGTTCTATGACGTAGCTTGGAAATCATTTGCGCATTTTTGTAAGATGTATCTATGTACATACATGTATGTTAAGTCACACCTATATAAATAAAATAGTGCCGGTATTTGACTCAATAAACTACTTATTTTTCCCATACACATGCTTTATTTTTGACGCGAAGGTTGTAGTTCGGAGTTCCGACCGCAGATTCACAGCATCGCCGGCTGGGAGTCAGCCGGGGGTCCAATCAGAGAGCTTTTTTGAGCCGAAATGGCCTTAAGTTGACGCTTATTTGCTCGAACTGAGTATCTGCTATCAATATTTAACTTTGGAACAAGAAAGTGATTTGTTTCACGAAATTTTCTGCTTGTAATGTGATGTGACCCTATAGTTGCGCAGCATAGCCGGCTTGGGGGTCAACGAGGGTTTTTTGCTAAAAGCTGACATAAATAAAAAATAACGTAAAAACTATGTTAATCCTATGTTTCTGGTTAATTTAAGGCATTTTCGTAGAAAATGTTTGATTTTTATCTCCGTTTGGCCTTTATTTTACCTCGAGAAAATTTTCCATTTTTCTATCTTGGTGGATAAACCCCGACCGACTCCGTGCATGTCTGTATGTGACTAACATAAGCCGTTTATTATTTTTCACTTATGCACAGGATTGTTTTTTTGAATTCTCACAATGATCAAAAGTGCAAAACAATTTTTGGCAAATGGAAAACTGACTACAAAACTACACCTCCAATGTTGCAATTTATAGCTCCGTCAAATGTCAATATGAAATTTTTAGTGCACTTTTTCAAATCAAAATGTCCTTGTTCAAGTCATGTGAAAAATTTTGGCTACCTGCCAGCGGTACGGGTACTACAACAATTTGTTTGCACTCTGGTATTGCCTTAGAGGCTTGTTTACTTTTGTCATAAAGTTGCCCACCTTTTTGACGATATTTTGTAGTTTTTGCATTAAGTGGGGAGGAGTACCCGCTCTAGGGTTGAATGAATGTGCTAATAATTTTTTTGACGAAATATTGTCAATAAAGGGCACTAAATACTTAGTAATGAAGCGATGCAGTAACTACGGGGTTCAAACAATACCAAAGTAGTGTGTAAACAAATCGCCGTAGGGCACGAACCACTGGCAGTTTGCCGAAATTTTGTACACGATTCAAACAAAGATATCTTTATATATCTAACGCAGCTTGTTTCAAAGCTTCGTGATCACATTAGTTTAAGTTATGATGTAATATTTGGGTGTAGCCTTTTTGGCCCACTCTGTTTATGTATTTAGGTACATAGTACCTATGTGAAATCTTTTGTCGTACACTTTAGTTTCCGGATTCATTAAAATTTAAGCCACTTTAGTGCTTTTATCAAAATACAATACTGTAATTTCATGAAACGCTCCGTCTGCTCATTTCTGTGAGCATTAAAAACAATTATCTCGTACCTCTCATACTTCGCAGCGGCGCGGTGCAGGATCGGGAATATATATGCATTATACGAGTAGTATCACATAAAATATCAGTCCATTTGCTTGGCTTGCTTATCAAACTATGAAAATGTAACGGTTGAGTGCGTTGATCGATATGCTAGTAATTAACAAAACGGTCATTGATAAACACACTTACAATCAGCTCGTAAATAATGATTCTAAGCCAGAATCTACAGTATCTTGGGAGACATATTCTCAGCTGTATTAGGTAAGTACGTATACTGGGCACAGCATAAAAATGTGGTTTATGTTTGGCGTCGCGGAGCACTTTTAGCTTCCAAACGTCTATCTCGCCATCACATATTTTATTCCTCAGTAAATTAGCATTAAATAATGAGTAACAGCGGCCTCCTTTATTGATCTGATAATGGGTACAAATAAGTTCTGCAAATCATATCCGCTCAGCATCGAAACGCTGAATTAATTATGCAATTGATGCAGTACCGTTCATTTTCTTCGACAGACATTCAAAGATAACTTGGACTAACGTGAGGTGAGATTTCTAGAAGTGGCAAAAGACAAAATTTTCGTGGTCCATTTCTGATGTCGAAATCGATTGCATGGGTAGATAGAATATTTTTTGTTGCTCCTCGTCAGGTTTATTTTTTACAAAATAACTTTAAAAATGGACAGAAAAATTTAGACACAAAATATCATGTCTATTCCAATTTGAATTAAAATTTTCTGAAATTGTTCATTTTATTTTTTTGAATATTTTATACTTAGTGCTTGCGTAGGCTTGCGTTTAATATCATTAACTGTTCGAAATGGATTCAGATTCAAAATTGACTTCGCTTAGCATTCAAATGCATCTTCAAAGTTCAAAATTCCTTGTATTGTGGTTGTGATACTTACAAAAGTGTATGCTGAAAAGCACAAAATAATTTCTATTTAAAGTTTTAAACTACTCCGCTCGTGCACCTGGTAGGTACGCATTTTTTCATAACATTATAAGATATTTACGATTAGGAAAACTCGCAGACAAGGAGCTTCCGGGCGGCAGATTGAATTTGCTGAATTAATTTTTGTCATTCTGAAATATTTCATATAAATAAAGTTCAAATATATTCCGGAAGAGACATTTCCGATTTATAGAATGGCGTAATAGATTTTCCCGAAGAAGCAGACTGAACCCTGAATGTACAGTTTTCAGAGGTGTAGGCAGTATCTTGCTTTGGGGGCGCATACACATAAATTTTTTTAAGATTGCTTTTGCATTGAATGCCAAATAATGTTATGTAAAGTAAAATTGAGTTTTCCAACCTTTAGTAGTGCGCCTAGCTAATTTGCTTGTGGCTCAACAGCCCCACTAGTCAGAACAGCCTCACCGTCCCAACAGCCCCACCAATAATCACAACAGCACCACCAATGATTCCAACAGCCCCACCAGTCCAAAGAGCCCACCAATCCCACGGTTCCACCGTTACAACAGTCCCAACGTCCCAACCATACTTGGGTAGGTGGTGATGTTTCAGGTTTGACCTCCCGTGTATCTGGAAAATCCCCAAACAATGGTAGACCCCGGAATCCTATTTTTAGCACATTTCTTGGTCACTTTACCCTACCAGACCCCAGAATTTCGTTGATGCCAATGTATTGTCCCAACTGTCCCACTTTGCCAACCATAGACGCGTAGCACGATCGGTCTGGAGAAGGAGTTTTGAGCCAAAAATTACCTCAAAAACGCGTACGAATGTTAAAATAGCGCAAAAACTATTTACGCTAAACCACAGTTTCTGGCTATTTTGAAGCAGATTTGCGTAAAATTTTTGATTTTGATTTAATTTCAAAAATAATCCTGCGTTTTTTGCTAAGCCATTATTCATTTTTTTCTGGTAGTCTTGACCATTAAAAGCAGGAATCTAATCTTGCGAGATGATTCAAATGAGGCATAATCTCGGATTGCACAAAAATACTGAAACTTCAATTCTTGCGGGTCTACCGGTTTCTCAGGTGGAGTTTATTGAAAATGTAAACCCCCATACCCCTGTATTGCCTTGATAAAATAGGTGGAAGTCTAAAACTAGTCGAAAATAAACCTTTCATAAAAAAATTTAATATGCCTAATTTAGTTATATTAAATAACTTTGTAGTTTGGATAATACTTAAACACTATGTCAAAATTGTGAATAATACCGGAGGACATGTAAAAATACATCGTTTTTTACAGCTTTATTTTATTGCCATGTAAAAGAGAATACTTATCAATTAGAAATCAAATTAATAAGCCTAGAAAAAATGCAGACGCAGTAGTATCTTAAAAAAAGTTAGGTAAAATGAATTAAAATAAATTGAAAAATGCTTTAAAACGCATTTCTTGTATAGTGATTGCTGCAATCGGTGGGATGGGGGATCTCCCCACCCAAGTCGGATGTCCCTTCATCCCCCCTAAGCCAGAAAATATTCGACCCTCCCCCAATTTTTGAAAAAATCGAATTTTTTGGCTGTTTCTTGGCGTTTTTAGCCAAAAAATTGAAAATTGGCCAGGGATCCCCCCATTTTGAGCCGTTACATGTATGGTTTGACTGTCGGGACGGTGGGGCTGTTGGGACGATGGGGCTTTTGGGATTGGTGGGGCCGTTAGGACTGGTGAGGCTGTTGGGAATGGCGGGGCTGTTGGGACTGGTGGGGCTGTTGGGACTAGTGGGGCTGTTGGGACTGGTGGGGCTTTAGGATCACTAGTGGGGCTGTTGGGACGGTGGGGCTGTTGGGACAGTGGGGTTATTGGGACTGGTTGGGGTGTTGAGACATCACCGTTAATTTATGGGTTTCTGACGATCAAAAATACGAAAGTGTAAAGCGCGAAGCGCCGAATATTTTTGGAATTTTTACCGTTTTCATGTAGAATTCAGGCCTTTTTATTGACAAACAATTCGGAAATCATAAGTTGCGCAAAGCATTAAGAAATTTAGTTTTTTATCACCCTTAACATTTTGTAGCTCTGTGAATACCAATAGTCTAGAGCAAAAATTATCAAATTTGTACATACCAATTCTAACAGTTCGACCTTCCAACGAGAAAACTGCAAATTACTAACTTAGTGAGAAGATATTTTGACTGATTCGGGCTTTTAAACGAAATGCTGGCGCTTTATAAAATGGAAGAGTAAGCGGCAGCGTTATGCCAAAAATCTCATTATACATGTACAATGTGGATTTACGGCTGGGGGTCAGGCAGAGCCTCGGAAAATTTTGTAAAAAGAGCACTTTTATGTTAAATAGTAACGTTAAAATTTTCGCTAAATCGGCCAAATCTCGGTTCTGAATTAAGCCCAAAACAGTTAAATTGATAACTTCTACATTGCACAAACCTTCTGAGCTAAAATCCGTTTTTCGACTTCTGCTAAGTACATATATAGCGCAGCAACGGGTCGCTGCTAATAAGATATAGAAAGACAGTGAACATTTTGTTCTTACCGTTTTCAGGCCCATTTGTGGCCTTCTTATTACCGAGATGTAGTTCAGAAAACAGAAAATGCGCAGAAACACCAGAAAATTTCACCATTCCGTTCATTTGAAATAGGATTATGTATCTTAGTAAAGAAAGACAAATAAAGCAGAGAATGGGCAACTTGGTACACAATCAATTTCGCACTTTTACCATTATGCTCAACAAGCATGCGCAGTTTTATTCAACGAAGAAAAAGTGCATTAAATCACTAAAGTGATGTGAAGTGCTAGATTATTCTAGCTTATACCGGGGGGCATATGCCTCCAGTGCCCCCTGGCTACGCCCTTGACAGTTCTTATCACTGCAAAAATCAATTCACCGTCAGAATAAGTCGGTCGAAATTCAGTTTATGGCTACAAAGAAATCATACGGTTTTTATGTTTATTTCTGTTTAAGTCGAAAGTCTGCAAAGTAGTTCTTATGAGCGATTCTGACTAATTCCGTGAAAAGTTTGTATTAGCTTGCACAGACGATCTATTTAAGTTGCGTAAATGAGTCTTGTCAATTTAAATATGAAACCAAAAAATTGAATTCTCACAAAAAAAATTGTTGTGCTTCTGCCCATGACCGGAAAACAAAGATGTAGGTACATAAATCAAGATGCTATTCTAGAATGCACTGAAGAAATGCGGCCCGCTTCAGAAATTAAAATCGGCAGGATCATTGAAGATTTTCACCGATTCATCCCAGTGAGCGTTCAAAGCAGCGTATGCATGAGTTGGATGGAGCTTAGCAAATGACTTTTGCATTACGGAGTAAATAGAATGTTTTCGGTCACTGTGGATCCACTCAATGCTGTTATTGTGATCAGCCGACTTGCTGCCAGCAAAAGCTCTTAACTTCTTGCCCAAACTTATTTGAAACGATCTGTAACTGCTGAACTTGGTCGCTCGGAAAAAAATCTATCGTATGTAAAATTTGAGTTAAAATCTAAAAAGCGATGTTATTGTTTTATTTTCAAATTGATTAATAAAATCTAGATTTGTACTTAAAATATACAGATTTCTATCGCTTTTCCGTATTGATGTGTGACCTAAAAAATTAAGGGATCGCTCAATCAGCTTGCATAGGCATAGGACGCATCTTCCGTGAAGTGATGAGTTCAGATTGTTTTTCATCGCACATAGTGTATGCATACTATGATATCATTATTTTCTGTATTCGTAGTCGAATTATTTGTCCTCATCAAGTTGCTATATGTTTCAAGCATTTTTTAGCTAGTTAAGCCAATAATTCAAGTAGACGTGGGCAACCTCGCTTTAGTATCTTTCGGGACAGATACCTACATAATTGAGGATCGTGGGAGTTAATTTGTAATGTAAATAATTGAATATTGTAGGAGTGATTGCATCATATCTATAAGCTCACTCGCCCGCGCTCCTTTTTCGTTGCACACACGTAATTCGTTTATGTTTACGCAGAGATACGAATAATATTCGTAGATCCATAAAAAGTGTTGCCTTTGACGAGTAATGCTTTTTTGTTATGAATTTTAAATAAGCTGCAGGCTGGATTTTCCAAGATATTTATTGTAGCATCATACATTTCAGCTTTTAGGCACATTTTAATTAAGTCTACTTTTTTCTTTGTCTCATGTAGAACTGTGCTCTTGCGAATGGGCTTGAATACGAGATAGGATCGACGACTCGATTTATCATTAAATTTGTCGCACATTATGATACTCTCCTCCGCAAATCGTGGAAAGAAAATCCTGAAAAGAAAATCCCGCTTAAAGAATTCAGTGACAGTATATGCAAATCTATGTCTACATTCATATGTTGATATGTTTAACATGAAGTTGCAAATATCTTATGAATTTTTCCTGAAAATATAAGCCACAAGATTATCATAGGGGTTTGATGCAGCAACGCTTCTTATGGGGCGAAATGTGATCCTGCAATAACGTAATTGATTTACTTTAATATCCGATTTACATAAATTTTCAATCCATCCGTCTTTACATTTATCTACAGGTTAAAGAAAGAACAATATTTATTAATGATGTAATCAAGCACGCAAAAATTGCACTATTCACTATAGACTTTGAATAAAACATGGCACAATAGAACACAGTTTTTAGACCGAAAATTTTCAATAATTCCACTGTTAAGTCACAATTTTAACGAATTCATCGCTTTAACTCCTATTTTTGATATTAACAGGACAAAATCCATTAGGAGTTATATAATGTGCAAAAATATAAATGATGTATGATATATCATGACTATATTTATATATATCATACTATATCATGACGTGGAATAAGTTAATTGATTAATCTTTGTTGCTTATCTGAAAAATGTTTGAGTATAATGCAACAGTTCAGAGTAAATGAAAGCAAATGGTAATTTTCGATACATGATAAACTTCAAAATTAAGCATGTTTTATTGAAAATATTTATAACGTCGATCGAACTAAGCCGACAGTCAATATTTTATTAGGAATCAAGCACACTTGAGACTATTTACTGATCTTATGACTAAAATATTTCGAGACGTCTTAAATTACATCACAATTTCTTTTATTTCACATTAATTGAATGATTTTTTACCATATTATATTTTAATCCTATCCAAAACACTATAAGGCATTGTTTTCCTGTCGATTTTTGTGGTCTATAGAGTCTCGGGGGTCCTGACACCCGAGACCCCACTTTGTGGGGTCGATCCTTTTATTTCTCAGAATTTTCTGGAAAAACAGGTCAACTATGTATTGTCGATCTTTGTCAACTCTGTTGATTCGGAAGATGACATTGGATTTATTCTAAGAGTTAAAATAAGTGGCTAATAACTATTTTCGTGTCTATAAGACTTTTTTTGAAAGAGAGTCAAATTTCAATTTACCGAGTAAAAATTTCTCTGAATTAATTGAGTGACTCTTTAAACCAATATTTTGAATGACTGCGAAGTATTACAGTGATTTTTGAAAAATATTATGATTTTATTATTATATTAAAAATATTATATTACGATTTTCTGAAACTTTCGAGAATAATGGATGTTTTAATTTAAAAATTTCACTAATAAATGTTTCATATATAAATGCTAAAATAGCGCAAAACTGTGTTACTCCGATGTTTCTGGCTAATTTCAAAGACCGTTGAAGAAAAATGTTAATTTTCGTCGATTTTCAGCCTTTTATTTTTTGCGTTATCTTTTCAGAAAATTTCCAGAAACTCGCCGAGAGCATATAAGCAATACAAATTATGATTGAAACGAGCAATCGTTTGATAATACTCTTAAATGTAAAGAACATTTATCCATTATCTGATATTTGTTTCCAATGACATGCTACTGTTCGAGAAATTCACTATTAATTCTTTGAAGTCGGTACTTAATTAGACGATTTTTAAAATAAAATGTGCGTCTCGCCTTTTTTGCATTTATTTATTTGTTAGTTTTTATCACAAGAATGTTTTTAATACTTGTTTCTTCCTTCGACAGCCCTTTCCATAATTTTGCTACATGTATATTTGCACTTCATCCATAAAGTCAAAAATGCAAGAATTATTAGTTCATAGCTTTCAGAAAAGGCATTATTTTGTGTAAACGTTTAAACGCTAATTTTTCAAGACCAATTCGTAGTGTCAATGTAACACGGTGGATCTGGAAATTTCGGGCGCTTGTGCTAATTTGCATGAATTTTTTTAATTTTTATTTTTATTTTTTCCGCGCTCCTTCGAACTTCAGTTCAAAAGCGTACCAGTGTGATATCGTTTAAGTGAAATGCAAGGTTTATGTCAGAGTTTTTCATAAGATTGCATGTTTTTATATTGTCAAAAACACATTTTATTTCTAAATATATTTTAATAAACCAGTGTGAGGTATAAATGCAAGTATTTGTTTAGATGAATTATTCATTGTGAATGTGTCTGTGAAATGGAGTTACCACGGCGGCTGAGAATACAAAAGCACATGCAGAAAAACGTGATACAGTTGTCTAAATATATGAATTACATGTATGTATGCATGTGTACAAACGTGGCCCTTTCGTACCATTCTCAGAGTCTTATTATTTAATTAAGCAGACGTTGCCTTTCTCGCTTAATACATTCATTAATAATGTTAATGGCATTCGGGAGATATTTTCCTATTCGCCGAAAGCGTGTCGATCTTTCCAGCCAGATACTTTTTGCTTACTCTAACTTGACTATAAATTAATTATCTTCTGTGTTTCCTCTGTGTGCAATGCAAATTTGTGTATAATATGCTTTTCTGCTGATTCTTAACGATTATTACTTTTGTGAATTCGTTTTAATTGGATCAGATCGCACATGCAAACAGAAGAACTCAATGGTTGTCCTCATTATTCTGCCATAAGAGTAGCCGACACAAGGAGTAAAGTTCATTCAAGATATTTGAAAAGGGAATTTGGACATTAGTTTTTCTTCAATTTTCGCAATTGAATAATAATGCAAACCAATAAATCGGCAGCATTCATAAATCGCGTTTTTTCGTTGTATATTTATTTTTATTTTTTATGTAAATTATTATTATTCTACCCTGATCCTTGCATTGTTGTGTGCTGATATCTTAACAAGTCTTCCATGCGTGCGAGATTCAGGCTAATTGATATGAATAATGCATTATTCCTTTTCGCTAGTGCCATTTAGTAAATTAACAAGTTTAATACGTTACAAGTGCATAAATCATGCACAATTCAATGACTGTTTTGAATATTTACGCAAGTTTTCTGGTTCTATTTATTGTACTCTTATTCAAAGGACGTACATATGTATAATTTTTTTATTCGCTTCCATTTTAGATGGTATACTTACCCGTACATGAATGTAATACCTAGTAGTGACCTAATAAGTAAGCATTTACATACCTACTTTCGGAGATTTTAGTAAGGATCAGATACTATCACTTTCCTTTTTTGCATATTGAGGCAATAAAATCAAAAATAAGTATGCTTAAAGCGTTTAGCCTCATTTATGACATTAATTACAAAATCGACGGTCCTCTTAATCCAAAAACGACACGATATGCTCAGTCATAGCATATGTTCAACATTGAGATAATCACGCAATAAATCAATTTTCATCACTATTTTTTGTATTAGGAACAATTGTACTATATTTTGCAGAAAGGCAGTGATTGAAAAATTGCTGCTTCGTTTTAAGCGGACATTAGATCTAATTCGGAATAAAGTTTAATACACGTTTTTGTAGGTTAAAAACGCAAATTTAGAGTCAAAGTTTTATCTTAGCAAATTCGTATACCCTAATGGTTCCAGGAACTTATCCTTCTGACGTAAGCTGTTGCTATATTCATAAACGTTTAACTTGTTTAGGCAAAATGAATATAGTCGTCTGCAGTAGGAAATTAATGATACGATTGAAGTTTTGATGGGTAAAAGCCGGAATGCGCTCGTCGCTGTTCAATATTTCTTTTTATTCAATGGAAAAATACATCCGAAGACTTTATTGTACATTTTGGCTGCGAATTTATTCATTTTACCGATAGGATGCGCGTCTGATCAGTCGAACGACCACGGTGAAATCAACAATGATTCAGAATGGCCTGAGTCACACATCGATCGAGGCCTATTCAGAAATATTGACTATTCAGATACCAAATCGTCGATTGATCAGACTAATATCGAGCCCCTTAATTATGAAAAGCTCAAGGCTTATCATGACTACGTCAGTGGTTTTGAGAAAAATTTCATGATCAACGATCAGAAAAATCGCTTTTCACCACCTTTGAATTCACTGCCGAACGTGCTATTTGAAGCTGAACAAGCTTTAGCGGCCGTTCATGACAATTCGGTGCCAGTACTTGACGAAGGCCTCAGTATGGCGAGTGAGTAGTGCGACCATACGTATTCTTGTGAGGGTTGGGAGTTTGACCCCCAGAATGGCAACTGACCTTCCCCCGCAAGATAGCTGCGATCCCCCCACCAGGTTGTGGATTTTTCAAAAAAATTTAAAAAGTATGCCTTTTTGAACGTTTTTAGCTCATTTTTGGCTCAAAAGTCTCGAAATTTTGACGCTTCGCGCCATATATACATTTCTTGACTACATTTTGTTCAATTTACTCGATTTTTTCACATTTTTGGAATTTTTTTATGTTTTGATGTCCTACAAAGAACAAACATTGTCCGAAACGTCAAAAAGCAATGTTTTTGACGTGTATCCATCGTTTTTTTAGTTTTTTTAGCCCAAAAAAACACTTTTTTTAGAACTTTCGGGCCTGACTCCCCCTCCCAGATTTCCTGTGCTGTACATGCATAAATGCGACTCTGTAACTTCGGTCTAGTGATCGTCCGTTTTAAAATTTTCGAATAAATAACAGAGCAATATGTTGTAATGGAGATTACACTGTTTTTAAATGTATTTAGCTGAGGATCATTGAGAAGAAGTGCTTCTACTCGTCCATAGTCAATGAAATTGTTTGTTCTATATTACAATTAAGTCTGAAATTGTTCCTAAGAAAATTGAATATTAACAAATAAAACGTTTTTTACCTTTTTGAAACATTTCAAAAAGTGTTGTGAAATTGTTGCTTAATTTCAAATGATGCAACTTGAAGAGAAAATAGATTATTTGGCTTCATGTGACTTCCGTCTAAAATATCTTGAGCAGCAGTGCATTAAGGTACAAAAAAGGCATGACAAATTCTATTAAATTGCATTAAACATTCGCCAATCGCGGAAGAGCTGCTATTCATTTTTTACGACGCCACCCTGTAATTTTTAATTTATGTCAAATAGTTTTTAGAATGGTGATTTCTGCTTAAATTAAAATGTAGCTAAATTTCACGCTGATCTGAGCATAGCTTAATTTATAATTGGAGAAGTCAAAATTTGGTGTAAGAACTCACTGACTTGGTGCGAAATTAGGAGAAAGAAACCCGACAATTTAATTACATAATCCGTAGGCTCATTTCAAGTAAAAATATGTCCCATGCAATTACTCTGCATATTGAGATATTTTCGTACAAAACCGTTCTCTAAGATCGGTTAAGCGCAATTTGAATCTGCGAAAACGAACGTTGCACGTCCACTGAAACTATAGGAGCATATAAAGTCTTAAGGCATATTCACAGATTTATTTCTGCGAAAAAACGTTGAATGTTTTTAAATTATGAACTGATTTTCCATCATTGGGTGCAAATTTTGGCAAATGTTTGCATTTGGCGCAACATAGCTAAATTTACGAGTAGTGCTATTTGACGCAGAAAAATGCCAGTTGAGTTCTGAAAATGTTATTTTTTCGTAATTTCTCGACATGCTTAATCTCTAAAAGGTCAAAAAAATTTAGTGCAGCACTAAATTTCGATTTCTCTACAATCAAAGGAGACAAAATGTCATCAAATTTAAGTACCATGAAGCCCATGTTGTAATGCCGGAGTCAAGCGTAACCGATTTCAACATTTTAAACAAATTTGAGTATAATGTGAAGAAGCAGGCTCTGACTTCCCCAGAATGCCTGAAAGTCTTAAGAGTCAATTTCTGTGAGAATCAACCCAGCGATGTAGTAAGGGCGGACAGTTAAAAAATAACCTATCCTCATTTTGACGTATGTTGTACAGTTTTTTATTCTGAGCAACATGGTGTAAAGCGTTTTGTACAAAAACCATTTTTCGCTTGGAACATCAACCTCAAAGTTTGAAAAATCGACACTTTTTGTCAAAAAAGAGTAGATTTACTTTTATGACTATAACTTCTTAACAACGCAAGATATTAGAGTCAATATTTTTTTAAATGAAAGAGCAAGATTTTGGCTTCGAATTATAACTTTGATAAGTCCACAAGTTTGACGGGTTGAGAAATTATGTAAGACTGAATATGAAAAAGTTTGACTATGTGCACTAAAAAATTTCACATTTTGTCCTATAACTCCTATACTAGATGCGGGTGATTCCCAAAATTTTAGTATGATGTGGCACTTAGATGTGACATATATTTGGCAAAAAATAAAAAAATTAAAGGACCACTATTTGAGCAATGAGTCTTCACGCAAGACCATTTATTGTGAGTTACACAATTGTTCTTGCCCAAAACTTTTCTTTTAGACGTTATATCTCGCAAGTAAGGTAAGACCAACTCTCAAAATTTTGGTTAAATAATTTACTTAGTCTTATGATGTTATCGGCAAAAGAATATGAAAGTTGTCAAATTTCTGATTGAACAGTGGCCCTTAGCGTAAGTGCAAGTCAGGTAGGAATGGCTGATTATCAGCACACAAAATTCTTCTTTTTCCAATTATAACTCCTGCATTAGACATGGGACATTATTTAAATTTTAACATTGTTACTGTAAGCCCTTTTGTGCCATTGGTAAAAAATAAAAAATATTGCTAAACCACTTCTTGAGCAACGGATCATTAAGTAAATACTACTATGACACATGACTGGATACACTCAAAAACCTTTCTATGTTCTAGGGGATCATTCATTATAGGAAATTAACACAATTTTACTGCACCTCACCATATTCAGCGCATAATAAGAGAACAACACCCAATTTCTCGAAGCATGACTATCAAGAGTTGTCTTATTTTTTAGCTTGCTCAGTTGTATATCTGAAGATAATTAATTCTGATGGGATTTCACTTTGCCCCAATTACATCTGTAGTTTACCTACTCACCATGTAGGTATGGATTGATTTGTTGTGAATGTAAGCATGTGCTAATGTCAGTTTCTTTGCATAAGAAGAATTAAAATAAAATTTTTTAAAGCAAAGGAAGATAGCAAGTTGATTAAGTTCAAGCTTTTAGAAGGGCCATACTGTAAGTAAACATTTTTGAAGCAATATCTACTTTGTATTGAGAAGTGCAAAAGACGCAAGCTTGGCTGTAGAGAACTGAGCTTATGGACTCATATGAAAGATTACTCAAACAGTGACAAATGTACATATATAATCTTGCTTTGGATTACTGGGACATAGATGCTATCATTCAAAGCTATTCCATAAAAAGTTGAGTTAGGATCAAGAATGGACTATGAGGACTTAATATCATGCGACAAATTGTTACAACAAATTCAAACATCAAAACAGTCACTGTGCAGCAGAACATCTTCAATTTCTTCAGACTCTAATTCAAGGTTTGGGTCAGCCATAAATTCATCCTCTGGGCATTCATCAGTCACATCTTGCGCTGCTCCCTCTGACTCTCGTTTTCTGGCTTCACGCGACCGAAAATTTGCTATTTGTTGCCATGTAAGATATTCTGATGAGCTAAACTGTGGCAAGCTTCGCATTTCTTTCGCCACATCTTGCGGGTCATATTTCTGGCGATTCTGCACACCATAGTCAAATTTCTGGATAAGGAATTGGCGCTGCTTTTCAGAAAAAGCTTTGCATATTCTGCGCTGCCGTAAGGCCCACCCCGCTTCTAAATGATCAATATTATTGTCGGTGGAATATGTTTGCCATTGATTTTGCAGAACTTCATTTAAGCTAGCTAGCCTAGGTGTCAAGTGACCTTGCTCTATTGTATTAACATATGTTGTTACTGCTGCATCACGTAAAGTTTGCCTCTCGGGTTGATATTGATGGAATCCTAGATCTAGATGGTCATCCAGTTCTTGCAAGCTTGGATAAGACTTCAAGCATCCGCTTACAGGGCACAAGAAAAGATTCGCACCTGTATCATGGGCATTGTCAGAAGTACAATTGGCTCTTGTTGAAAGTTCCTGACTTCTCTTGTCTTGTATAGGTATCCACAGATTGGACAATGAAATCTGACTCGGCAATCTACCCTGGTGGTAAATTAAAATTGGGGTAAATGTACATTTTCCATGCTTGCCTTTCCAGGAATTTTCAGGAATTAGCATTCCTGAGCCAATGCTATAAGCCTTCCAGGCTATGATTTGACCATCCTCAAATTTGAAATTATTTAGAAAGTTAATGCCCTGTATCTGTGCCAAATTTGACTTAGATTTTGCTAGTGATCCATATAAGACTGATGTTCCTTTTATACCATCATAGGCAGAGATACAGTGGACAAATTCAGCTGGAGAATTTTGTGTGCTGATAATCAGCCATTCCTACCTGACTTGCACTTACGCTAAGGGCCACTGTTCAATCAGAAATTTGACAACTTTCATATTCTTTTGCCAATAACATCATAAGACTAAGTAAATTATTTAACCAAAATTTTGAGAGTTGATCTTACCTTACTTGCGAGATATAACGTCTAAAAGAAAAGTTTTGGGCAAGAACAATTGTGTAACTCGCAATAAATGGACTTGCGTGAAGACTCATTGCTCAAAAAGTGGTCCTTTAATTTTTTTTATTTTTTGCCAAATACATGTCGCATCTAAATGCCACATTATATCAAAATTTTGAGAATCACCCGCATCTAGTATAGGAGTTATAGTACAAAATGTGAAATTTTATAGTGCACAAAGTCAAACTTTTTCATATTTAGTCTTACAGAATTCCTCAAACCCGTCAATCTTGTGGACCTATCAAAGCAATGACTCATAGAGAAAATCTCGCTCTTTCATTTAAGAAAAATTTGACCCTGATATCTTGCGTTGTTAAGAAATTATAGTCATAAAAGTAAATCTACTCTTTTTTGACAAAAAGTGTCGATTTTTCAAACTCTGAGGTTGATGTTCCAAGCGGAAAATGGTTTTTGTACAAAACGCTATTGCACCATGTTGCTTAGAATTAAAAACTGTACAACATACGTTAAAATGAGGATAGGTTATTTATTGACTGTCCGCCGCCGGGGTGAACGTTACAGAAATTGACTCTTAAAGGCGTCATCATTTTAAAATCGATGTCAGGATGAATTCTGGATGATCGTAAGTTGCGTTAAATGGCCCCGATTTGGAGAAGGATAGTGGGGTCTATATCATAGATTGACAGGAGCGGACAATTTTACGTGGAAGTCAAGGCAAAATAACGGCACTTTATTGCACAAATGCTTGAAATCGATTTTTCAACAGTAATTTGAAATTTATATATATTTATAAAAAATTTTATTCTAGATTTTTTCATAAAATATTTAATCAATTAAAATTGTATAGATGAATATTTTTAGAATAAAAAAGCTCTCCAGCTGACTTTCCCAGACCGGGCTGACCCTGTAGACTGACCAACCATGTAGCAATGCATGGTCTACAGTCAAACGAGGTTCAAGTCTTTTAAACTTTAATTGCGGCCCCACCTCTTCGAACATTTCATCTCATCGTACGTCCTACTTCTTTGAATGTCCATCTCATCGATTGCCCCACCTCTTTAAATGCCCAACCTCTTCGCATGTCTCATCTCGCCGAACGTCCCAATCGCACATCCTATTTCAACGAATATATCCAGGCACGTAGCTGGCAATTCGAATTCGGAAAAACTAAATTTTGAAGTCAGATATCTCAACAACTATTTCAATAAAGACAAAACTAATGCGTGTTTTTGAGCGTTTCTCAGTAAGCTCTGCATTATTCAAGTAAGGGAAAATTTTTTAAAAAATTTCAAAAATTCATCTTGATTTCAATCATTTTCAAAAAAGTATGTATATAAGATAGCCATATGAATAATTTCTAGACATGATGTACATACTACTTCCAAGCTTGACGCTGCTGAAAAATTGTTTAATGTTAGGAAAAGCAGTATGCAAATATAAGTAATTGTGCGTGAAGCCTCGAAGTATTTTAGATATTCACTATGTCATACTCAAACTTGGGCGCTTTGGAAGACAAAACACATACAAAAACCATCCGACGCGAAGCGTCCGAAAATTTCGGGTTTATAAGCTCAAGAATGTGCAATAATCTATTCCGGCGATTTTCCAAATACGCGGCGAAAATATCTGATTTCAATTCCTCAGGAGGACCCTTGTCAAAAATACACGTACTTCCAAAATTTTGAGGCGACTGGCCCTCCCTATCCCCCCACAGCAACATACGTGCCTGAATATCTCATATCTTCGAAACTTCTTATTCTTCATGCATAAAAATTAATTTACAGTCAATCATGCTACATCCTTGCATATTACGCTTTTCGGTCTTGTAATGATCTAAATTGAATCCATCGTGTATAACGTGCTATTTCTTTAAGATTTTTTAATGTTAGACGCTGTGCAAAATCTATGAGCTATAGCAAACCTTACTTTTTTCTTTTTTTGAATCAATCTTTCAGCTGTGAGAATAATGTTTTTAAAAGAAAAAAGTCGCTGTAGCAATATGTATGCAATACGTCACCTATTTAAAATGTAACCGCAATTTTTCACACAGAATTCGTACATCAAGCTTTTGTGATCTTTCCAGGCATAAAATTATCACAGGTTATGGAAAAGGAATCTTAGTTCTCAAAATTGACTTGGCTATAAATTTGACGTGTTCAAGCGCAGAGGTGTTAATTTATACCAAATATTCCCATGTTCCATATTCTCATTCTATCGAAGTACATAATGGAAAATTTAAAAGGTGGAATCCACAATTTTGCCTAGGGAATAGGTTTTAAAACGATTTCCAGGGCAGAAACAGTGTATTCGGCATAGTTTTCTTTCATTTTCAAATATAACTATTAAACATTTTCGACGTTCCATGTCAAATGCTACAAATGCAGGAGATGGAGCAGTAATTCAAGCTTCTAAACGTTCTTCGCCTTAATTTCACAAATTTTCTGGCGCTTTGCGTCAGAATTTAGCTTAAATCAAAGAAATTTAATGATTTTTTCCGACGAAATTGTCGAAAATTTTGAAATTTTTTGGAAAAATCTTGCGCCAAAACGATTTCAAATAAAAGCAGTCGACGCAAAACGTCGAAAAAACGCTATTTAGCACGTGAAGGGCAAATGTTTTGATCTCTTATTTTAGACTGTTTTTTTGGAAAAGTTGGTATATCACCCACCCCCTCCCCCTTTAGGAAAATACTAGATCCGCCACTGGGTGGGTTATTCAAAGTGGTTGGACATTCGAACAGATGAAACGTTCTAAGAGGTGGAATTTTTGTCTTGATTAATTTCCATAACTTTGCGAATATCCGAAACGTGCGAAGGGATGAGACGTTCGAGGACTTTAGACATGCGTAGTAGTGGGAGATACGAGGAAGTGTGATTATGCCTCAAGCCGTGGTCTTGAACTTTCCTTTAAGTTAATACAACTTTCCGCACTCAATTCTGATACCTACTTATTTGTATATAAGGTTCAATGTTTCTACAATATTCGCATAGCTCGTCAGCTTAATTTGCGACAGTGAGAAGTTATTTTATGCTCGCAAGGCGCCGAAAAATTTATCGATGGGTTTTTATAGATGCTGCAAACGGACTAGAGGCAGTGCTGATGTAAAACACTGGTTACTCAAGAAAATAGTTTGTGCTTTTCTATTTAGTTTCGGAAATCTATACAGCTTCATAATGTTTGATGTTAGTTCAATGAATCGAGCGCGTAATGTGGTTTCAAGCATTTTCCATTATTATTAAATCAGATTTGAAAAGGATGGCATTCGTTTATATGTGAAATAACGATATATTAAACTAGGATGGATCTGACGACTTGACTACTTGTTTATCGCGATATCTATCTTTGCACGATCGGTTTCTAAATAATTTTTCGCTTTCTTAATGCAATCGTTTGCAAATATTCATCAAAGCCGCATGTGATTTTCTGGTTATGAGCATTTTTTATAGGAAATTTTCTTCCCGACGTTGCTAAGCTGTCTGATGCGTTTGATTATGACATAAATAGCAATAATTACCAAACAAATAGAGAACAAGATATATTATACGGCTCAAGCCATTCACATCGTGATTGGGAAAACCATGACAGTCATTCAAACAATCGAATAAAAAAGGGGAGGTACGAAGAACAAGCGGCGGCCAATCGTGACGATATGGCTGAGCTGGAATACTCCAACGAATGGGTGCTGTCAGTGAAAGGAGGGCACGAACAGGCTCGCCTACTAGCGGCCGAAAATAATTATAATTTTTTGGGACCTGTAAGCTTCGATATAAATATGAGCTAATTATATTTGACCTAAATTTTGTTTTTATATTTTTGTCAAAAAATTGCCTATTCTGACAGCGTGCTATAATAAGAAGCGTACCTATTTCAAACTTAGCGACACATATCGGATTACTTACAAAAAATTTAGCTTAGGTATAAAAATATTTTCTGATCAGAAACTCTTCTGTAATCAGACAGTTATGTAGACGAGCAAGTTAGCTTCTTACTTCTGATGAAAATTTCGAATCATGCGAATAAAGAGCGTTCGCTGCACTTACTCGTCATTCCGTATTTTATCACTGGTTCATTAGTAATAAAATTTCTTTCTCCTTTCTTTCAAATAAACATCGCGATACGCTTTTATCAAAAATGTGTCTATTTTTTCAAGATCATTGCACTCGTCTAACGATCCAAAATCACCATATTAGCAATAAGCCTATCAAAGTAATAAGCGTATTAATATGCGTAAAAATAATAGATATATAAAATTAATCAGCTATTACTTTCCAGATGTATGTATTTACATATGCGATTTACGGATCATTACATTAACTCATTCATTTATTCATTTATGTTGCTCAAAGGTGTTTTATTATTTCTAAGAATTCCTTTCAACTACAAAACTCAGAATTTCGTAATCTGACGCAGCACGTTGTTGTGCTAATTATAAAGTTACATCAGAATGCAAAAACCAATGTTCACGATGTTGAAAACAGAATGTAGGACTGTGTAATGTCTTCTAATCAATTACTTACTAGGTTCGTGGTTTCAGTGACGTTTACGTTTTCCAAAAGCCTTTAGAACCAAGATTGATTAAAAGAAACGCTGATCATCATACGGCTACGCTAGCTGATGACCATAGGGTAAGACTTGCTAATGTAAACGTTTGAGTAGCAGATGCACGAGAAGTGATTTACATAATCTTCTCCATCCTAGTATATTAGAGAACAAAAAATCGAAACAATACTGACACGCATTCATAAGTTCATACGTGAAAGATCTCTAAAAGTTTGACGAAAGAAATTTGCGTCGAAAGAGCGAAGCAGAAGATAAATCTAAATTTTCTGGATTCTACAATATGTGCGTTGCTAAAGTTTTTACATGTTATGTAAAGTATCGATCAGTTTTGTTATAAAAGAAACTGAATTTCGAAAAGACGCAATTTGAAGGCAAGAATATATTGATCAGGTGGAGCAGAACTATAGAAAAGGAGAAAGGGTGCTTGGTTGCCCGCTGACCTAAATTGAGGTGAAGAACGTCATATTTTCTAATTTCCCTCCATTCTACGCTTAATTTTAGAACTTTTCCGAATTGTAATGAAGTATTTTGTTTTAGCGAAACACGAATCCACGCGCACGAATTTTAGAAATTTCTGAATTATGGTACTGCACGTTCATATCAAACGTTTAGTTGTATGTCATGGAAAAAATAGCTTACGAAACCCATCACTAAGGCAAACAAGTTGTTCCTGGTGACCAGACCACCAATATTGTTTACTTCAACTTTACGGCTCTTTTCACTCGCCTTACTATATTTATGCGTATTTTGTGTTGATTTTCTACATATCTCTGATTAATCTGCAATGTACATAGAGCTACGTAGTTAGATATCAATCGTATATGTGAATTTGCGAGTTTAACAACTAAATGGTGATTTAAAATGGTGAATTAAAAGTTAATTAATGCTTGAAATCTGTTGTGCCGAAAATAATGCTTTTTATTAAAACGATTTTAGAAGTTTATGTTTATGTATTATATTTGGTTTGAGTAGGTCAGTTGGGTTCAACAACAAGTGATAAAAGGGCGCGTGAAACGGGGCGCTTGGTTAGACACGACGAACAGGGAAAGCGTCGATTTGATGTTCAATGATCCGTTCTGGCCACGACAATGGCCCCTAGTAATAGATAATGTCACTTTTTAACGTTGTAGCTATTTATTGTTATGTTCCTAGTATTAGGTGTTCAGTTGTAAAAGCCAGATAAAAAGAAAAAATCTGTACATTGATCAAAAAGAATGACTTCTGAATGCTTCACCAATAAACAAAGACATAAAAAATTTCGCAGAAATTAAAAAATGGTGATTATGATTTTAAAGTTAACAAGATCGAGTCAGCCACTTTAAGTTACAACAATCTTTAATCTTAAACAAGATGAACACTCAACTTATTTTTTTACTTCAAGCTTACAAAAGCATCTCTAAATTTTATCAACGATTTCCATACCTTTTCGAATTCTGGCATAGAATGAGCTAACTTTTCCCATCTTGTTAGACGGTTCTTTAACAAAATCTATAGTTTCATTTATTCGAGAACTTTTTCTCTAAATTTAATCCGCAAGAAATTAAGCAACAAAATTAGCTTATAATTCTGATTCAGTTTTGCCGTTGGACAATATTAAAGATCATTCTGTAAATTCATAATTGTAGAATATAATTCCTGTCGTATTAGTTAAAAACAATATTGTGTAGTTACTTTCAATTTTTTCAAGAAGCTTTCGAACAAATGAAATAGATGCAGCATGCTGATATGTAGGGTTATATTAACACTAAAATTTTGGTAACTTTTAGCACCTCTGTAAACATTTTTAATCTGTGATTTTTTGGATGAATTTAAGTGGAATGTTTATCTGTATTCTCAATTAGCTCTTGCTGCTTTGCAATCTGTGATCAGTGATTTGTATTCCACATTTTTTAAGTCACGTTACAGAGATATATGTAAATCCGCAGGATTACTATTTTTATCGGTAATAACACTTTCTTTCGACCCTCATATTGATAAATTATTTTGAAGACTAATAAAGTTTTAGCCATCAAAACAAGTAATCAGTATTATTTCAGCGAAGGTTATGTTATCAATTTTATTAACAGGGATAAATATCAAGTGAATAATAAAAACTATTTTGATATAGGTCTTATTGTTTAGTCCTTGTTTCTGAAAAGGCTTTTTAAACAGTTTTTTTTAATTCTTAATCTATTTTTACATAACCTTGGATCGACGTGAATGTCAAAGTCTGAATTCGAAAAAAGTAAAATTTTACTTCACAAACAATATAGGTACTTTTCTTGAGTTCGCGCCTTTTTCGCGATGCGGTTGGTTCAGTGACTTGTTCGAGAAGACTCAAATTTCTCATCAAGCGAGTTTATGATAAAGTGTCAAACTTTTCAATTAAAAATAAAGTTTCTTATTTGAAATTGTGTTAATTAAACTTTTTTATCCATACCTCAGAACACTTATGAGACATTGATATCATTAAATTTAAGCATGATACAAGAACACTTGAAGATCTACCAAAGCTAGATCTGCACGTGATAGGAGCCTGGAAGAAGAATTATACAGGTCGAGGCGTAGTTGTTACTATATTAGACGACGGTGAGGCCGTTTCAATAAAATAACTTAAGTTCATAAGAATAACAAAATAATTTTTAGGGATCCAGTGGAACCATACGGATTTATCGAAGAATTATGTAAGATTTTTTCTATGAGCTCTCAGTGGTGAAGATTAATGTACTATTTAGTTTTGTACTAGCAATATCTAGTTACGTACACACCTGCTTGTAAACATGAGTACATATTTTTAAGATTCTTAAAAGTGTGAGAAAATATTTATCAAAGCGGAGTAGTTTTATTTCAGGACCAAAAAGCTAGTTTTGATCTGAATGACAATGACACCGATCCAATGCCAACGTTTGATGATAACAATCGGTAAGATCAGAAAAATATTGCATGTATAAACGTCGTTACCGTTGGCAGTGGCAATCTTGTGTCATTTTATCTTAGAATCAATTACTTTTGGCTCAAAAATTACCCCGAAATTCGAAGTTTTAAGAATTCAATGCTGTAAAACTATTCATACAGTCCAAAATAAGTAAAATGGGCGCGCAAAAGTCTAGTGCGAAGCGATAGAAAAATAATAAAACTCAGACTTATGATTACAAAAAGATTTTCATGCAGCTGGAGTAAAATGCCGATAATTTTTTTAACGTTTCAATAAAAATAATTATAAGTGTTAATATATTTTTCTTGAAATTAGAATTCATTTTAAAATTCCTTAAATTGTCTTTGCGTGCGATGCTTTTAGCACACGTACTCTCACTAGTTAAGAGTTAAGCAGATTTCGAGTTTATTAGTTTTTGTATGCACAAAAGCTCACGATATGAAGTTGAAACTATCAGAAAAATGCTTGTAATTTTGACGAAGCTGTTCCAGATGTCATTCAAGTTCTAGCTAGGTTATGTCGTGAAAAGAATCAGAATTTGAATTTTATTTATCAAATAGCTGCCTAATACGAAATAGCATAAAACCCAAATTCTGGTAACAATGTCGGAGCTTATTCCTTTATATAAAAATCAAGATCGGCTGCATTTGTTTCAGCCCGCTTTTCTAAGACCTTTCAGTTCATTCTCATAATTGTTTATTGAACCCGCAAGATATATCTAAATCTGCGCATGACCTCTGAATCTTTCTTTAACGAGAGTCTGATTGTCTTATTTACGCAAGTTGTATGAAGTTGGTCCTTGATCAAAATAAATTTTGCCAGTTTATCATTGATAAAAATTTTAGGTCATGCCTGCCTTTTCTGAAACAGAATGTAATTAGCATAATATAGCTGCAAAATGTTCGCGTATAGATATCGCGAATAACGGTTTGGGGACTCCAATCCAAAATTTTGGATTCAATAATTTTAGACACGGCACTCGATGTGCGGGAGAAGTAGCAATGGTGGCTAATAATAATTTTTGTGGAGTTGGTGTGGCCTACAATGCGCGAATTGGAGGAATTCATTCATACACACAAACATAAATGTCTATGTAATTCGACTGTTTTATTAATAGATTCCTACTACAGCAAAAGCAGAGCAGAGTTAAAGGTCTAGAGGGCGCCAGTCTTCAACTGTAGAAAATTGTTCTCAAAATAAATGTCGAGTATTACGTTATGGTTTTCCTTATATCTAATCCTAACATAAACGATCTGAAAAATTCTAAATCATCTGCCAAAAAAGATTTTTAATGAAATTAAAGAATACCATGTTCAGCGACGTTATTCCTATGGACTATAAGCTATTGTTTGTTGATTTCTTAGCCGTGATAAGTTAAGATTCTACTTGATTGCACATTTTCACCTTAGTCCTGGATCTGCCTCTAATATACATACAACAAATACCTATAGTTCTTCAGGATAATTTTATTTCGGAATTGCTGTCAGAAGATATCAATGTTGCAAGAAGTTGGCGTCTACTACTTCGATGCGGATTGTTTTATTTCTTTATTCCATTTAGGAAACGATATGCGATTTATTTCTAATCTGATATCAGCTTTTTCTCCGATTGGATACGCATACATTTTTCCAAATCACTTTTGGTCGGCTAAGAGGGATTTCTTTTTATGGGCTATAAGCGCATAATATAAGGTTAAAGGGCACTTAAATTCGTTTTCGAAACTTTTGTCCGCACGAAAATTTTATTTCGCCTAAAAAATAGAAAAATGTCGGCAAAGCAGAAAAAGTAAAATAAACGAGGATATTAGTGGAAGTAGAATCCCATACAATTTTAAAACTGAAATTTCTAAGAAATCGCAAAGTTTACGGTCAAAGCCTAAAATGGCTGTAGCCAAGGGGACCGAAATTCATTTAAGTTTTTTGACTGGTAAAATTCTGCTCAAACACACGGAATTCATATTCAATTTTAATACTCAGTAGAACAATGCTAATTCCATTCTAATTATCAATTTCAAAAGGAGCTTGTTCGGCTCAATATAGAATTCCTAATAAAAACATCGATTTGTATGGCATAAAGCTTTTTTTGAGAATTTTAATTTTTGACCTTTTCAAATATCGTTTTGTCAATTATTTTCATGAAAATTAATTTTTGCATCCATTCATATTGCGTTAGACCCGTTGAAACTTCATGATAAAGAATACAAGTATCTCTATTTGCTGATCAAAGGTCATGATCAGACATGCACGTGGGGGATGGGGGTTCGGAGGAGGGTCCTGATCCCCAGAATGGAAAGATGAAAACTTTTGTGGGGAAAATGAGGCGAAATGAAGGCCAAAAACGGATGGAAATTGAAAATGTTCTTCAAAAGTGTTTCAAGTTGGCCGGAAACTGTGTAGTATCGTGGTTTTAACACTATTTTAGCGCTTATACCACTTTTTGAGGTCATTTTGACCAATAAAACTTCAATTTTTGACCTCTTCCAGACTGGCTGACTCCACCCTCTAGATCGGCCATGCTGTGCACCTGTGGTCAGGATCATAGATGCACAGCATAACCGCTCTGGGGGGTTAGCCTATCTGGGGTCACAAATTGACTTTTTGGACTAAAATAACTTCAAAAACCGGTATAAGCACAAGCATACTCGTAGTGTTAAAACTACATTATTACACAGTTTCTGGTCAATTTAAAGCATTTTCGGAGAAAATTTTTAATTTTTATATGTTTTTGGCCTTCATTTTGCCCCCCCAGAATATTTCCCGGTTTTTCTTTCCGGGGTGAGTGTTCCAAAACGCCCAAACCCCACGGGCATGTCTGCTCATGATCAGCCTTCAGTATATGGCATGAATTAGGTCTAAACTAGTATACAGTAAATATAGGCAGCATTAGATTTTCTTGTCTTATGTTTTAACTTTGGCGTTAAGCTGGCTTAAATCTGATTTTGTGGGACCGGCTTACTGACTTAAGACCACACGTGGGCGTTGGGGTTCGAGGGTTATGCACCCCTCCGAAGTCCGAACACCCCCATAAACCAAAATAACCCTCCAGAATTCAATTTATGAAATTTCTTTGTTTTTTTTGCAATTTTTTGATGCCAATGGATAGTGCTCGATTAGAAACGTTAAAAAATGGTGTCTTTTTTGCCATACCACCATTTTTATGACCATTTTTGACCTTTAAAAACTCTTGCACCCTTTTTGATGTGACGTCAGGCCGTATTCATACAAACCTATCTATAGGTAGGGTCTACCTGCGGGTAGAGTTAAGCCTACCTTGGGGCAGAATTAAGCCTACCTTTAGGTAGAATTCTACTCACTGATCAACTCTACCTGGATTTATGAATACGACTTTACCAAAAGGTAGGCTTCAGAAAATCCATCTCTACCAACAGGTAGGCATCTATCATTATTTACGAATATGGTAGGTTTAAGTCTGGCTTAAAGCTGGACATATTGAAGCCGGGCCCATATATATAAATTTCGTATTGTTCCTAGTACACAGGGTTTTCTACTAGGAATTCGTATGCTAGATGGTCGCATAACCGATCGACTTGAAGCCGAAGCCTTACAGTTTAACATACAACACGTAGATATCTATTCGGCTAGCTGGGGACCAAACGATGATGGGCGCACAGTCGAAGGACCTGGCTCTCTTGCGGAAGCTGCCATAGCTAACGGAATTAAAAACGTACAGTAGATGCACTTACCACAAATCGTCAAGTTACTGTCAGCGAAAATCATAAATTTTATGCCAAGTTTAAGTTGAAATAAACTATATAAAATATTTGTTGAAGGTACTAGGTACATGTATGCTTACTATTTTCACATAGGCAGTTTGTGGCTTAGATCAGTGAAATGACCCCGAAAAAATCGATCAGCTTGGTCGAGAGGGATCTCAGCTGGTTCTATAGAAAGGGTGTGCGGCTTTAGCTCAGTCTCGTCTCTACATACTGCAATTTATCAGGCCAAAATGTCAGGAAAAATAGCAAAAATTTCAGACGGCAATCGGCATGCGAAATAATGGTCTATTTCATAAAACGTTGTGCATACCGAACAATTGCTGAATTAACATAAGTCGATTACAAAAGCGGTTCACACTGAATCGTCAGCTTTGATATTGCACACCGCAAACAAGGAGCGCCCAGGGTTATTATCATTCATAGACAGCAGTTAAATTCGGGGGAGGTAAGATGGTTCAGAGTTGGCGGCAAAAATAGTACCAAAAACTTAATTCCGAGGTTTTATTAATTTTTTTAGGGGTGTTAACCTCCAAACCCCCAAGCCCATGTATGGTTATGATATGTACTTATGTAGAACGTTGTTATCTCGTGGCATTTCTAGAAGGCATATTGTAGCTGCATTTTTGCACAACAATTCATTCAGCTCACATCTATGAGATTTCAGATCAAAAATGTAATATTTTTTTCTGTTATCAATGAATTTTTGGAAGTCATCATATTTATATATTTTTGATGCTGCTATTCTGTTTCTAGCCTATTTTTATTAGTTTCAGTAAAATAACTCAGTGTCTTTTTTGTAGGGCAGGGGAGGAAAAGGCGTAATTTACGTGTGGGCGTCGGGAAATGGTGGATCATTCAATGATGACTGTGACTGCGATGGCTACAGCGATAGCATTTACACGCTCAGCATTTCAAGTGCGGCTCAATCGGGCAAATTTCCATGGTATGGCGAGCCATGCGCTTCTACTTTAGCTGCCACGTATTCTAGCGGCACTTACACAGATCAGAAAATTGTAAGATTTTACTTGTGACGAGCAAAGTGATTCCGTAGCGTCAATTAAAAGTCATTAAATTAATTAGCTATGAAGCAGGCACGCCATTTGTTTTCTCGTTTTGCTAAAACCAATGTCTGTTTTTCAAGATTTAAATTCCTCGCTTAGGGACCCAGAGCGATGTCCGTTTAGCCGAGCACTGAAAATCGCTCAGCTGACTATAAGCAGGGGACATGAATCGTAGATATTATTTGTATATCTTGCGGGAATTTAATCATAGATGTACAGCATGACTGATCTGGGGGATTAGCCGTTTAGGGGTGGTCAAAATGGAGCTTTTTTGGAGTCCAAATGACCTAAAAGCTGGTTTTAGCGCTTAAGTAGTGTTAAAGCTAGTTTATTGCACAATTTCTGGTCAATTTAAAACACATTTGAAGAAAATTTCAATTTACATCCATTTTTGGCCTCTACATTGCCTCATTTAATCCACAAAGTTTCACATTTTTCCATTCTGGGGGCACCGAGCCCCTCCCCACGTGCATGTCTGATTATAACCAAACGGGGATTCGATCGATTTCAAATGAATCACATATGAGCAGCAATGCCTACGACAGGAATTATGAAAATGCCCATTTGAGTGTGTTAGTTATTGATACATATTAATTGTGTGTTACTTGCCATGGACCTGATTGACGCGAAGCGCTGAAAAAATAATATTAGTTGCTAAAATCGCTCAAATTAGCACATTCTTTCTTATAGTTCTTGAAAAATTAAAATTCTGGGGTCATCGGCATTTTGTAGGGGCCAGCAGTCATTCTGGGGAGCACAACCCTGCCAGAATGCGTATAAATGCAACTGTGAATTTTCCTTATTTGTATAACGTATAATTTTTCAATAAGCCACCGAGGGAATCAGTAAACGTTTAGCATGCACAGAACGATTCTCTTAGGTTTAGACGTAGGTATTTCATAAACGTCAAAGTGAGATTTAACTTAACCGTTTTTGTTTCTTTTGCCTGCTTTTCTTTACGCAGCACAGCTTCTCCGAAAAGCTTCCTAGTGATTTGTCAAAGTAAGTATATAAGCTTGTAACCAGTCGCGGATCTAAGATTTTGTTAAAAGGGCAGATGTACCCCAAGTTGTACAAAACAGTCGAAATACATTCAAAAACGTGCCCTTCGCGTAAATAGCATTTTTCAGCGTTTTACGTTGTCTAATTTGATTTCAAATCACTTTTAGCGCAAACATTTTCTCGAGAAAATTTGAAACTGTCGACAATTTTTTGCGTAAAAATTTTTGAATTTCTTTGACTTTAGCGAAAATCTGGCACCAAACGCCGAGAAATTTGTGAATGTTTGGCGGAAGGACGATTATAAGCTTGGATTACTGCTCGATTTCCTGTATTTTTTGACGCGGAGCGTCGAAAATTTTTAAAGTTACGCATGAAAATAGGAGAAAAGTGTGCTGAAATAGCTGTTTTTGCTCATAAAATCGTTTTCAAACTTATTTCTTCAGAAAAAATATGGTTTCTAGGCCCCCAAGACAGTAAATAAATGTCATTAGTAGGTATTATCCGACGCGAAGCGCCGAAAATTCGAGAAATTATTATCACGGACGGCCAAAAATCATTGCAAATTACATATCCATTCTTTATCCATCTCACCAACTATTTAAGGCCAAGGGTGGGGGATGGGCCGCCCACCGCCCCTTTAATCCGCCCCTGCATTTGACACGTTTGCATTAAGATAACTTGTAAAGTCACAATAAATGATGCTTATCAAACGATTTGGACTACAACGTTAATTTTTGCAGACAACTACTGATACAGAGAATCAATGTACAAGTCAGCATACGGGCACCTCGGCCTCGGCTCCATTAGCCGCTGGCATTATAGCATTAGGACTTGAAGCGAAGTACCTAATAATAATTTTTTTGCTTATCTAATTTCCAAATGTATATAAAATATGTTGATTTAGTCCAAAATTAACATGGCGGGACGTTCAGCATATTGTCGTTTGGAGCTCAGAACCTGCTCCATTAGCATTCAATAGGGAATGGCATCGAAATGGTAGAGGGCTTCAGGCGAATAACAGGTTATTTATTTTTATTTAATGAATACATACATATAAAGCTAAATAATACTCTAGCCTCCAGGTTTAATATTCACTGACTGCTAGGCTTAAATACGTACATGATAAATGTAGGCAGCATTTAGCCTGATAAAATGGGACCACCGGCTTAAGTCAACCTGGCCACCAGACATGCACGTGGGAAGGGGAGTTGGGGAGTCTAGACCTCAGAATGGAAAAATAAGAAATTTTCTCGAAAAACGAGACAAAATGAAGGCAAAAACACCAGTTCTTTAAATTGACCAGAAACTGGGTAATAACGTAGTTTTAACGCTATTTTAGCGATTAGACAAGTTTTTAAGGTCATTGTGGTCCAAAAAAGATCAATTCTTGACCCTGCCCCTTTAAACGACTGACCCCCCTTCCTCCAGATCGGCATGCTGTGCATCTATGCTGACCACGTATCTTTGAATATGCAGTGAATTATTAATTAAGAACTATTAATTAATAGTCAACGATTTTTCGTATGCGATGAAACAGTGACACGTAAAAGTATGTCATAACTATACGTGGGCGTGAAGAGTTTGGGGGGTATGCACCCCTCAGAAGGCTGAATACCCCCAGAAACCAAAATACCCTCTCCAGAATTCAATTTTTGAATTTTTTTTATTTTTTTGCAATTTTTTGATGCCAATGGATAGTGCTCGATGAGAAGCGTAGAAAAATTGTGTTTTTAGCCATTCCACTATAAGATCATCTTTTGACTTTTGAAAAATCTTGCACCCCACGTATCAGAATTTCGGTGCTGCCTACCTATGGTCACAACCGGTGTTGTAATAATAATGTAAATGAATTTTAATCGCATATAAACGTGGGGGCCTTTGATCAAGACCAGATATGAACATTTCCATTTTAGTAGTATAGACCCCTAGAATAGGATAGTAAAAAAAATTTTTGATGAAAATAATGCAAAATGAAGGTCAAAAATGGTTGAAAATGAAAAATTTTTAGCAAGAGTGCTTGAAATTGATCAGAAATTATAGATTGGTATACTTTTCGTGATATTTTAGCATTTATACTAGTTTTTATGGCCATTTTGGTCCCAAAGAGCTCTCTGACTGACCCTCAGACCGACTGACATGCTCCGACTAACCTTGCTCTTCATGAATGACCTCAAATATCCAAAAGATCTCCCAGTATCCGAAAACCCTTAAAATTAGGTTTTTAAAATATTTTTTCGTTTTTTCGCGATTTTTAAATGTTATGTAATTGAAAAAGCTCAAGAGAAACGTCGAAAACGGCAGTTTTTGTTCCTGTTATATATTTTTCTTCACTTTCTTAATATTTGAAAAGTTTTGGGCTTCTCTCAGACCCCTTATAATTTAAGCTCTGCCAAAGTATTATTAAAGTCCAAATGAGTGCTTCCACTGATCAGCGTTTGGCGGCTCAAACTTTGAAGTCGCATTAGAACAGTGTTTAATAAAAGAATTTCATGTGGCTTCATCTGCAAAGCTTTATCAGTTAGCATTAAAAATCACGAAAAAATGGAAAAAGATTTTGAAGGTTTAATTGTGGCCTCCCGGATTCTAGAAATCTTGTGGATTCCTGGAGTCTAATTAGACTATAGATGAACAGTATAGCCGGTCTGGGGCGTTCTGGTCTGTTTGGGGTCAATAAGAACTTTTCCGCGCCAAACTGGCCTGAAAAACGTTCATAGATGCTAAGATAGCATAAAAACTTAGCCATTTGAGCGCATCGATGAGAGGGTAAATGTCCACCTCATTCACAGCATAACTGCAATCTCTATCATCAATACAATCTCGAATAATAAAGAAATATATTTTCATATCGAATGACTAAACTTTCTTCGATCCATGAAAGTTCGTTCAATGACTGAAATTATTTTAAGTGAAAATCCTTTTTCGTTAAAATTAACTTGCTTTCCTAAACGCGGGAAGTAAGTAAGGTACTTATTCAGTCATACCTCCATAACATCACTCATGGGCGTGGGGTTTGAACCCCCAGAACTTGAAATACACCCTACATATTACTGTAGACCCCAGAATTATATTTTAGTAACATTTTTGGCGATTTACCCCTATCCTGACCCCCCTCCTCAGAATTTTGGTGCTGCCTATGTAATTATGCATAACATGTATCGATGTTCGAAAGTTAGTGCTTTTTGTTTCTAATTCAGATTTGGATTTGGTCTAATGAATGCCGAAGCGTTTGTTAGTTTAGCGGAAAAGTGGGTCAACGTTCCACAACAAAAGATTTGTGTCACTAAATTTTCAAGTTTTACCAAACGGTATGTGCAACTAGGTGTTGCTCATGTTTTATTATATCTACTAACAATTTTCAGAAAGAAAGATTAGTACACGTTTATTAAAACTTAGAATCTAAAATGCACAATGCACATACATTTGCATAGACATCAAACTGTTGGTTATTCAATTGTTGCCGCTGATGCAGGTAGTTTTTTAGGTAGCTTTTTCCTATTCCCTCCTTTAACATCCTTAATAATCCACAATCCCAAGTATATTCGTATTTTTTCGCTCCATCAGAGCATTTTTCTTTGCTATTTTTATAATAACCTGGGTGTAATGGCCAATTCAATTATTTTTTTGTGCAAGACTTCCAAAAGGCATATTTTCTTCATCACACTAACAATATTTTGATCTCACAGAACAAATTTTTGTAGAGTTTGAATATTTTCTTGCAAAGTTTGGAACAATTTTTGTTGAGGTTGGAAAAATTTTTTTTGTAAAGTTTAGAAATTTTATTACTAAATGTGGAAAATTTTAGTTCAATTTGGAAAATTTTCTGTTGAGTTCTGGAATTTTCTTGCAGAGTTTGGAAAATTTTTTTCGTAAATTTGAAAAAAAATTTTTGTGAAAATTGGAAAAAAGTTTTTTGTACAGTTTGAAAATTTTTTTCGTAAAGTTTGAAAAAATTTTTACAAAGTTTGGAAATTTTTTGCAGAGTCTGGAATTAATTTTGCATGCTTAAGCATAGGACTTCTGCAGAGTTTGGAGAATTTTTTGCAAAGTTTAACAAACTTTTTGATGAGTTTGGAAAATTTTTTGCAAAGCTTGGAATATTTCTTGCAGGATTTAGAAAAAGCATTAATATTTACTATATTTATGTTTCCTATGGGTGCTACACTCTACACAGGCTTATGTTGTGTGTCAATAATTATTATTCATTGCTTAGCATGAATAGGTGCTTGCTGGCTTTGAAGAAACAGACAAATAATTCATTCTGCTCATACATTTGTGTATGATTTTCTACACATTATACTAAATTCTAGCTGTTGCACTAATTTTTCACCGTGTTTTGTCATTCATATGTGCGAAATTTGGAAAAATGTAACAAATTTTTTTAATTTCCATAGCAAACTGAGATGGTTTGGATTTTTTTTCGAACATTTGCCTGTTAAGAAGTGGTTTGTTAATGCGTCGATTCGACTAAATGGGATGATAACATTATTAGAAAACATTGGCTGGTTGGAATAAGGCGCAGTCTTGTTGAAAATCGCTACCTCAAAGAACCTGTATCAGCTGCTTTTTCTGCTCCTTGTATACATATGTCAGCGTTTTAAGCATCTACACTCCGGCTCACTAGTAACGGCACAAAATAGCTTGAATTTTCAAGCACTTGAAATTCGAAATTTGAGTTAAAGAATGAGACGGTTCAAGAAATTGGAATGTATTAAGATCGAAAATAGAAGGATTGCGATTTAATTGTGGGTACTTTATTTTTCCCGTTTAGCTATTTTTTACACAATCCTCTTTGCTCATTTCATGCTCTCATATTCATTCATTTGTTTTCGTTTTTATTCATTCTTTTTACTTTTCTTGTCTCATTTTTGCCTGCTTTTACCTTTTTCAAGTATTTTAGTTTATTTAGACTGATTCTCACTCGCATAGTTTTTAGATCATATTTTCTTTTTCACTAATGCTGCAATCTTTTTCAGTCATCTCACTTATTTCCTCTTGTGGACATTCAGTTTTGCTCCCTTTTTACTTATTTTAAGTCATTGCAGCTCGTTAAAAATAACCTTCTGAACTTCAATTTCTCTTTTTTACCTACTTCTGCTCATTTTACAATTTCTCCTTTTATTACGGGCCTTTTAACACATTCTTACTCCAATTTCACTATTGTAGCAATCTATTCCCATTCATCTTACTTATTTTCACTTAAACGTATTCAGTAATGCTTCGTTTTTATTTATTTAGTCATTTTGACTCATTGACAATAATATTTTCGACTCCTTTTACTCTTTTTTTACTTATTCCTGCTCGTTTTAGATACCTTTTGCTAATTTTTATCGCTCTACCTTATTTTACAGGCTTTTAAGGCGTTTAACTCAAATTCACTGACTTTTTCATTTACTCTGCTTTTCACTTATCATTTTTATTCATATTCACCAGGCAGTCATGTTTATTCATTTTACTATCTTCTCTCGTGCTTTCCCATGTGCCCTTATTTTTAGTAATTTTACTCTTTTTGCTTCATTTCCGCTCACTTTTACATGTTTTCATATATTCTAGTTTATTTCAGCTTATTTTTATTCACATTGCTCACATAATTGTTGCAATCTATTCACTCATTTACTTATTTTTAGTCATGCGCATTTATTATTGGTCACTTTCTTATTCTTTTGCTACTAAAAGTACCTAGTATGTTTTACTCGTTTCCATTTTTTTCGAATATTTCTGCCCATACCATTTCGCCTATTTTCTGAGCATTCTCAGCAATTTTTACTCACTTTAAGTTATTTTAAGTCATTTCCATTCATTTATGCATATTCTTATAACTGGTGCGTTTTTTTGTCAGTGCAGAGGTGCAAAAGCGCCACTTGTTATTGAATATTTTATTTTGATCGTTTTATCCTATCAATCTTAAATGAGCCTTAAAGTTTTATCGTAACATGCCCTTAGTCCTAGTTAACATCTTTGAATTTAATTTATTGGTACAGGTTCTTTGAGGTAGAAATTTAAAACAAGACTGCTCCTTATTCCAAGCAGCCGATGTTTGTTTTCGAATAACGTCAACACTCCATTTAGTTGAATCAACGCATCAACAAACCACTTAACAGGCAAATGTTCAAAGAAGGTATCTAAACCATCTCAGTTTGCTGTGGAAATTAGAGTAAATTTGTAGAATTTTTTCAATTTTGCACTTACGAGTATGAATGCGCAGAAAACGGTCAAGCAAATGTGATGCAACGATCAGAAATTAGTATAATGTGCAATTTGTCTGTTATCTTCAAAGCCAGCAAGCATCTATTCATGCTAAGCAATGAATAATAATCATTGACACACAGGATAAGCCTGTGTAGAGTGTTGCACTCATAGAAAACATAAATATAGTAAATATTTACGCCTTTTCCAAATTCTGCAAGAAATATTCTAAACTGCAAAAAAAAATTTCCAAACTCAACAAAAAATTTTTCCAAACTTTACAAAAAAATTTTCCAAACTCTGCAAAAAATTTTCCAAACTCTGCAAACAATTTTCCAAACTCTGCAAAAAATTTTCCAAATTCTGCAAAAGTCCTATGCTCACGCACACAAAATTAATTCCATACTCTGCAAACAAATTTTTAAACTTTACAAAATTTTTCCAAACTTTGCGAAAAAATTTTTCAAACTTTGCAAGAAATTTTCCAAACTTCACGAAAAAGTTTTCAAACTTTACGAAAAATTTTCCAAACATTACAACAAATATTCCAAACACTGCAATAAAATTTCCAAACTCAACAAAAAATTTTCCAAACAAAACTAAAATTTTCCACATTTAGTGAAAAATTTTCTAAACTTTACAAAAAAATTTTCCAACTTCAACAAAAATTTCTCTAGACTCTGCAAGAAAATATTCAAACTCTACAAAAATTCGTTCTGTGAAACCAAAATATTGTTAGTAGGATGAAGAAAATATGTCTCTTGGAAGTCTTGTACAAAAAATAATTGAATTGGCCATTACGTCCAGGTAATTATAAAATTAAAAAGCATCCATGCACTTACAACTCATCCAGAGTACTAAGGCATAATTTAGGGATAGAACACAATAATTTTTACTTCATTTTAGGAGCAATCTCCAATGCGCTAAACAAAAATCATTAACACTGAATTTTCTTCAATCCTGATCAATATAATTGCTTGTGTTTACATAGAAATATATGAAGAATCTCAAAATTCCTCAAGCTTACAAAAAGTTAGATCTTATAATCAAATAATTCCTATATTCTCCATAAAATTTACAGAATTTTAGAGGAAACTATGTACGAAATTGAGTGTTTTTAAGATAGGTCAGATTTTCCAAGCTTATTCAAGCAGATATGCAGAAATCTAAAGTGTTTCCCTGGCTACATACATTCAGCGTTATTGTTTAAGCTAATTTAGTTATGGGCAATAACTTCATCTGTAATTGTGCTATAGATCTTCAGCTTGAACCATAGTCTGTTTCACACAAGTTTGGGCATAAAGTTGAAAAACCATGTTCGACAATTAGCCGGCGGATTGCGATTATAGCATTGCTTTGATATATAATTATCGTAATCGGTCGGCTTATTTTCGAAAAATTCCTAAAATTCATGCCCAAACTTATGTGAAACAGACTATAGTAGTTCTTAATCGTATGCTTATAACCATGGTCTCAAAATTCATCTAAATACATAGAACTACATACTTTTTACATAGTTCACAAGATACTCGTATGTATCAAATTTTGTTGAAATATTTTATCCCAGTTTTATTCTTATTTCACTGTATTTTATTATGAATATCTTGACGTTAGTATTCACTTCGTTTTTGACAGACAGTGATCACATTATTCGGGCGGGTGACGTGACGCTCGATGATTTTATAATTATATAATCATATAAATGACGGTTTTTTTCAATTTTATGCACGCTGCTATCAAATTTGTTCTTTGTGCATTTGCAGTTATGGAAAACTATCAGCAAAGGCTGTAGAGACTATGCTAATCTGTCCTGATAGTCTTTTTCTTTACACTTTACACTCTCCTTGGGCTTAGGGGCTGGTTTCATTAAACTGCTCCCTCAGGCTCATGGACAGGTCCAGCCGCGTCCATTACCGCCATATATGACTCTTAAAATGTTCAAGAAGGATGTTCAGGAACAATGTTCAAGAAGAACAGAAAATCGATAAAAATCAGGAAATCCCCTCCAGGGACTAATCCTCCTACCCTAGGTTTTGAGGCAGGACAGGCAGGGTCCAAGCATACCCCTTTCCCATTGCGCCCTGACTCTAACCCAAGGGCGCACCAGGCGCACCAGGGCGCACTTTTAGACTTCTTCTCTCCACGCCCGCCTATACTACAACACATAAAAATGTTCATGAATTTTGTTCAAGAACAATTAGTGTAACCCCAGGATTGCAGACTTTACTACTTATAATGTGCCCCTGTGACCATGTCAGCATCTGAATTAACTGTTTAGTGGCAATTCTTTTCTTGATCCTTTATTTATCATATTTTTCTAATATTTAGGCATATGTTTCCGATAACAATAAACTTTACTTGTATTGACTATTGACAGCGAGTTCACAAACGTGTAGAATATTTGGTTGCCTTGGACTCCAAGAAAATAGTCTACTTATGTTCCTACGGCAGATTCACAATGAATTTTCATTTGATGGGTCGTCAAATAAATTTCCTTATGCAAAAAGTCAATTTTTAGTTTCTATAGCCGGCTCAACAATGTTTGGACGCTAGCTTTCCGCTACTGAGCTTTGTCAGCAAATGCAATGGCATTCGATTTCTGAGTTCTCTTGACCTGGACTCCTAAATCTCAAATTGTTCGACCCATATATTAGATTCGAGCTTCGAGCTTTCTAAAACTGTTTTTTACAGGAAAATTATACCGAATAAACTAACCGAAGTCAGGTTCAGCACAGACCGATGCAAAGGACAGAAAAATGAAATAAATTATTTAGAACACGTTCAAATCGTTAGTGATATTGATTATTCAACCAGGGGCAACTTAGCAATTTATCTCACATCGCCTAACAGTAAGCGGTTTTAGTTTAATCCGGCTTTATTTATGCAATTAGCGATCGTTATTCTTCAAAGACTTCAAAAGCTTAGGCAGCATGTGAGGACTTGAGAATATTTTTTCAGGAAAGCGACGTTCCGACGAGAAATAAAGGAAAGCACAAAGATTATAAAAATTCCTTCAATATGGAAATAATTGTTTGTTTTAAATTACGTAGTTATGCGAAGATTACGGAGTTTTAGCTGAGAATATGCGTTACGCATCACAATAGTCATGTTCCATCCCGCCGTAAAAAGTGAAAAATTAGCTGGCTAAAGTCTAAATCTAATAATTTATAAATTTTTTTGTAGAAAACTGCCATAGCGTCATTAAGTCATCAGCTTGGAAAATTTTTGTACTGTTTCATGATGCTCTCACAAATTAGACAAATTTGAATATGTGTGTCCTCGATTTTGCGACTAGCTGAGCCGAAAAAAGCGTTGATTTGCAGACTATAATGTAATCAGCAATGTCTCTGTTACCAAATTAAAATTTGGCGAAACTAATTCAAATGTCTCAATTGATACCTCTTAGCTTTAGAACCCAAAAATCAGTCGTAGGGTAATCCAAAAAGGCATGATGAAAATTTTTAAGAACGTTGCTCCGATTTTCAAATTTTATAGAAAAATAGGTGATTTTCTTGATTTGGTCAAGTACTCTTGCCGTGCTTCTTTAGCGACATCGTTGAAAAAAAAAACAAAAAAACAGAAATTTTTGTACTGAAATATTTAAACTTCTTGAGACATAATTTTGCAACAATTTTATCAGAAAAAGCTAAATTGATCTTTCCTAAATAAGTAATAATATATAAGTTGCTTATATCATGAATCAGCTGTCAGTCAAATTTTATTCTAAGTGCGTTACTTTGAGCTGTTGATCTAATGTCTTTAAAAATTCTTTAAAGACAAGAATCAAAGAAATAAAATTCACAAAATGTGCTTAATAATGATCCTTAAAAAGTTTGCCTAGAACTAGATGAGGCTGACATTGTCGGAAGTAGGAAGTAGTATTGTTGGGATTAGGAAAAAGTACAAGTTGGAAGCAGTGTATACAATAAATCTTGTGTTTCATTTTTAGAATAAGTACCTACCTATTATAATTTCCAGTGTGCATGTCAATTTTTCAGGGACGCGGACTAATATTTTGTCACCACGTGCTCGAGATGACTCACAGCGTGGATTTCGTCAGTGGCCTTTTACTTCAGTGCATACTTGGGGTGAAAACCCCGAGGGCGAGTGGTCGCTCGAAATTATAGATATGAAAAGCAAAACGGGACACGATACGGGCTTTCTGAACAGCATTTCATTAATTTTGTACGGCACTACCGAAATACCCAAACATTATGAGAAGCCACGTGTTTACGACATGGACTACAATAACATATACGACCGCTCAGCTCAAGCTTTACGTGGAGAAGTTATGACCATGCTTAAAACATTGATTAATGGAGAATTGTGGGAGTCGAAACCATACATGTACATCATGGGAATTCTGGGGGTCAGTCCCAAAAATTTCTTCAAAAAGTGCCCTTTTGGGCTAAAAAACGGTGAGTATACGTCAAAAACACTGTTTTTAGACGTTTCAGACAATGGTCATTCTTTCTAAGAGATAAAAACAAAAATTTTTTGATAAAATCGAGAAAATTGAACAAAATACTGTCAAAAAATGTGCATATGACGCGAAGCGCCGAAAATTTGAAACTTCTGAGGTAAATATGAGCTAAAAATGCTTGAAAAGGCACAATTTTTACATTTTTACGAAAAATCGACAATTGTGGGGGTCAGAGTCATTTTGCGAGGTGTCATAGGCTCATAGCCATTCAAGGGGTCAACCCCCAAACTCACCCTCCCCTTCGCGAAGAACACCTATGGTGGAAGCCAAAAATATTTTCTTGCTTTTCCTAAATATTTCCGCACTCCTGCGAATGAATGTATTGGATATTTCGTATACAGCAACCATTTTAGCTTCAACTAAATACGTCATGCGGATCGAAGGAATCATCACTCGCGTAGCAGGGATACGCGCAGGATAGAAACTGTGGGTTAGCCCTAAACAGCAATTTTTATAAAATGCTTTTGAGTTAAAAAACGATGGGTACACGTCAGAGACACCGTTTTTTGACATTTACGGAAGATGTTCGCTCTTTCCAGGGCATACATAAAAAAATTCGAAAAAAATTCGAGTAATTTAAACAATTAAACAAAATATAGCCAAAAGATGAGATCTGGCGCGAAGCGCTGAAACTTTAACACATTTGAACCAAAAGTTATCAAAAACGCAAACTTTCTACTATTTTTTGGAAAGATCGACAATTTTGCTCAGGTCGCAGCCATTTTACGTGTGATCAGTAACCATTATGGGAGTCCAAACCACCAATGCGATCGATCTAGAGAGGGGTTAGCCGGTCTGGAGGGGTCAAAAATTGAGCTTTTTGTGTTAAAATGACCTTAAAAACTTGTATAAGCGCTAAAATTGCTTTAAAACAACGTTATTACGCAATTTTTGATCAATTTAAAGCACTTTTGAAGAAAAGTTTCAATTTTCATCTATTTTCGGCACTTCATTTTGCCACATTTTCCTGAGAAAATTTCCCATTTTTCCATTCTGGGGTAACTCTCTAACCCAACACATGCTTGTCCGATCTCAACCCCCAGAACGCGTATGGCACATGTGGGGTACAGGCAAGTAGCTGGCCGTCCTATTTTGGGGGGACCAACACCAATTTTTGGGGACACCAAGCCCAAAAAGGCTAAAAATAGCACAAAATAACGTTTCAAAAGTCATGTTTTTCCGATTTTTCAGAATTTTTGGGTGGAGGGTCGGGACCCCCTCTCCCATTCCCCCAGAGCTACGTGCCTGCTGGGGTATCAAAATCATGTAATAACTAGTCTGTCTATCGACGTAAGCTTGATGGAAGCAATATTCAGAAATTCAATCATGAAATTTTGCATAGTAAAGCTCCGTGTTTCTTTTATGGAGAGAATCATGGTCCTGAATTACGTTTTAATAATTGATCACGTTAACTCACCGCACAAACGATAACAAAAATATTAAAATAAAATAATGGACGAAAAGCCTGAGGACAAATCATCATGCGCATCAATAGATAATCATTTTCAGAATGTTTTCTTCCAGAAAATTAACGGAAGTCGTGCATGAATGATAATTCTTTATTCAATATATATCGACTGTGAGGTGGTTTAGAACACATATGGGCGTGAGAAGGTCTGGGATTCTGGATCCACAGAATCTGAAAGAATCCTAAAGATCGATAGACCTTTACAATTGAATTTTTGGTGATATTTTCGGCAATTTCGCCCCATCGAATCCCCAGAATTTAGTTATCCATGTATGGTTTAGTTTGTAAGGGTCAACTTACATCCTATACACAGTGATCAAAATGCAAATGAGTTCAGCACTGTTATACAATATTAGCTGCAAGCCGCCTTGACATCATTTGTTGCAGCTACATGCATGAGGCCTGTCTAAGGAATGCCTATTCGGCTTCGAGCGCGTTTAGTGAAATAATGTTTATTATGTACAAATGTCTAATCAATCGAACCAGAATGAAAAAAATTTGCTCACAAGCGCAATTTGAATTAAATCTGGACAACGAACAGAATGTTCACGTTTTTATTAGGAGATTCGTATAGGTATATATAGCTTTATCATCAAAAAATTGCAAAAAGCGAACTTCAGAATCAGTTTCTAAAATTCATTTTGCTGTTGAATGCAATTTCGGGGACTCATAAATGTCCATGTACATATACACATAAATATGCTCATTTTGTTAGCTTGTCAGCTTTTTCATTGATTTTTTTATCTTAAGGAATATGAAGGAAAGAGACAGGAAAGCTCAGTCATGGATCCGTCACTTCAAGAATAATTAAACTGAATGGAAACATCCTTTGGCTATGAAATAATTGTGACATGTGTGTGCTAGATTACCGAATAAACTGCCTTACATTCGTAATTGATGTATTTATTTTGCAGAGTGATGTTCCATTTACCAGCATTTCTATTATGACATACAAAAAAAATGAAAAATTTGGTGCGTATGTCAGTAAATAATCACGGGCTAAATCTCGCTGGTCTTGTGCATAAATGACATATCGCACGCTGATATCTGATTAGAGGGTATGGGTAAAACCGGAAACGGAAACGATGGGTAAAAGCCGAAAACAGCAACGTAAATGGTGCTCACGGTTCCGTCGAGGGTTTCTCCGCCCTGGGGGTACATAATCAAAAGTGCCGGAACCGGGTTCCCAAAGTAGGGCCCATCAGGGTGAACACCCCAACCCCGTTTCCGGCAAAATTTCTCATACTGACGGGAGGGGGTTAGGGGCTCGGAAACGGGGTACCCCATCATTCATTTGTATGTGAACCAGACCCCGGTTCTGTCCGGGGCTTCTCCGCCCTGGGGCACTCCAAATTGCCGGAAGCGGGGTTCCTCAAGTAGAGCCTATCAGGATGAAAATTCCAAACCCCGTTTCCGGCAGAATTTCATTCACGAAGGGGGTTTAGGGGCTCAGAAACGGGGTACCCTATTATTCACATGTGAAGTTGACCCCGATTCCGTCGGGGGTTTCCCGCTCTGGGGGTAGTCCAAAGTGCCGAAACCGGGGTTCCCCAAGTAGAGCCCTTCCAGAGTGAATACCCCTACCCCGTTTCCGGTAAAATTTCTCCCACTGAAGGGGGTTTAGGGGCTCGGAAACGGGGTACCTCATAATTCATATATGAAGTTGACCCCGGTTCCATCGGGGGTTTTTCTGCCCTAGGGGTAATCCAAAGTGCCGGAACCCGGCGTTCCCCAAGTAGGGCGCATCAGGGTGAACACCCCTAACTTTGTTTCCGTCACTTTGGACTACCTCCAAGGCGGAGAAATCCCTGACGGAACTGGGCTCAGCTTCACGTATGAATAATGGGGTCCCCGTTTCCGAGCCCCTAAAACCCCTTCATTGAAAGAAATTTTGCTGGAAACGGGTTTGGGAGTGTTCGCCCTGACGGGCCCTACTTGGGAAACCCCGTTTTCAGGCACTGACTACCCTTATGGCGGAGAAAGCCCCACTGGAACCTTGTGCACAATAATACTACGTTTCCGTTTCCGGATTTTACCCATCGTTTCCGTTTCCAGCTTTTACCCATCGCTTTGGTTTCCGGATTTTACTTTTCCCCTAATTGGATCATGCTCCGTTATGACATTAAAACCATAAGACAGTCTGTTATTCTAGCAAAGAAAAATAAATAAAAAACATTTTTTAAAGAAACTCGTCCTTATTGCACATTTCCACCTTTTTCAGTAACTTTATAGAACAATCTTCAGTTACAGTGTGCAGGTACTGCGCGAATGCAGATTTAGAGGGGGCGGCCCCTCCCCTATAGTCAAAAAATAGTTGGGCGCAATAGAGAATACTGTATTTTTGATGATTTTAGCCTTTTTTATCACGATTTTTCGAATTTGAGTAGTACTCATTAATGGGATCTACTGACTTTCTTGGCGCTCATAAACTTTATTTTTAAGTCAGAAGAGTAGTTTATGTACACAACAACGATCTTTTAGTTCTACAATGATTTATCGAGTATTTTCGATCCTTTACGCCGATTTTGGCATTAATTTTGCGCGTTTTTCGCAGAAAAACTTCGAAATTCCTGATCAAAAATGATTCTGTCTATCAAAAGACAGCAAAAAAGCGATGCGTAAGCAAAATGAATGAATCGGACAATTTTCGACACTATTTGGAGAATTTGGGGTTCCGCCGTATCACAAAATCCTGAATCCGCCACTGGCACTGCGTCTTTAGCGCAGATTTAAGGAGGTGTTATGATCCTAGCCTTGCAAGGACATTCGAAGAGGTTGGACTTTCAATGAGGTGGCACATTCGAGAAAAAGGGACGTTTGAATACTTATATGTATGCCAACAGGCCCACAGCCAGGATTTTATTTCGGGGGAGGGGATGAGGGACATAAAATTTTGAAAGTCAGATATCTCGAGAACCATTAGGGGTAGTCAAAAATAAAGTCATTTTTGAGCGTTTCTCAACGAGCTCTACATAATGGAGAAAAAATTTCAGAAATCCCAAATATTTTTCATTTTATTTCATTCTCATATGCAAAAAATATCGCTTAAACTATATGCGCAACTGATTTCTCATCAACCAGTCCATGAACAATTTCTTAAACTTTCGTTTTTGTACTCAATTTGTATTCTGCAAAGAAAAACAACCAGAAAATCAATAAAGCGGTGCGAAACGCCAGAAAAATTTGACATGTACTCGTACTTTATGTCTAGCTAAAATTATACTTAAATAATTAATCCGACACGAAGCGCCAGAAATTTAGCGTTTTCTTGCTCAAAAGTACGCAAAAAACCTGTTTTGGCGGTCTTTAAAATGTGCTTCAAGAATTTTCATTTTTTTGGCGACCCTTGTGAGAAATGAATTTTTTTCGTTTGGGGGGCAACAGCCTCCATGGCTACGGTCCTATATGCCAACACCGGGGACGTGTGAAGAAGCGGGAAGAGGATGTGGGACATCCGAAGAACTTGAATACACATATGTAACGAGGAAGTGGGACTAATGCCATTAATAAAAGTCATTATCTCTAGCTGGCCGGTGTCACACCTTAAAGTGTCAAACCGGACACCTTTGGTGCCTTAAAGTGTCTGGGCTATATTAATGTGCATAAATACAGAAGAGAACATGGGATAAAGTGAAAATCACATATGGGGGGATGGGACCATCAGTCAATTAGGAATAATTTAGAGTTTAATTAATAAAGAATTAATTTACTCATTATCAATGATTAATAGATTAAGAGTTTAATTAATTCATTAATTAGGAGCTAATTAATTAATTAGGTTTAATAAAGTAATTAATTATGAAGTATAATTATTGAATAATTAATTAATTATGATTACTTATTAAGAGTTTAATTAACTAATTGAGAGTTAATTAAATAATTAAAAATTTAACTAGCAATTAAGTTTATAACTAATGCTGATCATTAATCAATTAAGACAATTTATTTAACCAAATTTCGATTATTTAATTAAGAGTTCAATAAATTAGGAATTAATTGATTTATTAAGGTAATAATAAAAAGTTATTAAAAATATAAAATCTAAAAATTTATTTAAAAAAATTAATTCAACATAATTAAAAATTAAAACATATAAACCCCAGAATTCTATTTTTAGTAACATTTTTGACAATTTTTGGTGATTTCACTCAACAACACAACCAAAATTTTCTTGCTGCCCATGTATGCTGTCTATCAGTTAATAAATCAAAAATTAATCTGATGAGAAACGGTTAGGGCAGGCGGCAAAGTAAAACTCCAAACGCCAAGTCGAGTATCTACCTAATGTAAGTGAGAAACGGCACTTACACGCTCATCAAGCTCTGAGCTATTTTTAGCTCTTATTTTTGCGCTCAAAGCCGTAGGTTTTGTAACTGCGAGAGTTGCACGTTGCGAAGTGTTAGTTCGCGAGTGCCTTGGTTAACATAGCCAATCTCGAGTAGACATCTGCGCGATGGGTGAGCTCGTGGCTATGCCTCCAGTTCTCAAATAAATCCCTAATTTCATTACAAAATCATTTAGATACTTGTCCGGTAACATAGAATTAAGTATATGCTAATAGTGATTGTTTTACGTGTTACCGCATATCGTATTCTAGAATATTCGAATTGATAAAAAGGAATTTTAGTTTAATGATAAATTGTCTTTAGTTTTCTTTTTACTGTAATGATCCTATGATGGGATAGTTAGCTGCGTTCTGACGAAATCGTCGTTCGGCTTGTTTTTATCCTTTGGTGATATTTTGTTGCTTTCCGGCTCTTAGCCGTGTGTACATAATCTAATAAAATCATAAAACCCGCCCAGGGATTTGATATATCGAGGGTGAGGTCGGCCGGCTTTCCTACGTCGAGGATTTCTGAGATTTTGGTGGATAGAAAGGGTAAATTTCTTGTGATTATTTATTTCGTTCAAAATTCAATATTCTCTTATCAACCCAAAAAATTGGCCAAAAATATTATTTAATTATTTATGATGACTGATCAGCAGTAGTATACCGTGCCACCCTAGACTCATATCTTATAGCGTTGTAGTGTTATAAGATAGGCAGATCTGCGCCCAGGCCCAAAATCGAGGTTGTGCCAGGGCGCAAAAGGGTTGGGGGCCTGCCCGGACCTGCCGGGGAAGGGCGGGCGCCAGCTTAGGGCCAAGGGCTCAGGGCCAGGGGGAGGGGATGCAATAACCCCGGGGGTTATTACCCAAGAGGTTATTATCCAGGGGGTTATTTTTGAAGAGGCGTAAGTCAAGAACCAGCGGGTGGATCGGGCTCAAATTTTCAGAGTATGTTGAGTGTATGTTACGTATGCTATGTACAGAATTTCAGCGCGCAGCCTACAGTATACCAGCATCAGTTTACACTTTTGCGTAACTCAAGAAGCAACAATAGGATTAGGCTCAAATTTTCAGAGTATGGTAGGTGAAATATGATATGTACAAAATTTTAGCGCGCAACCTACAGTATGCCGATCACACTGCTTTTTCAGTTGCCACCCTAGACTCATATCTTATAGCGTTGTAGTGTTATAAGATAGGGGTCTGGCCTGCCTGGACTTGCCCATGGGATGGGATGGTGGTAAACGTGCCCATAGGCCTAAGTTGTCCGACGTGCCCAGACCTGCCCGTAAACCTAAGCAGTCCCTGGGGAGGGGTCCTGAAAAAAGGGGGTTCTACAGTAACAGCTGGTTTCGGTACAACTTGTTCCGAAACAAAGGCAATATAAGTTGCCCAGTCCTAGGGAGTATTGTTGTATTTTGTGGGGGAGATGCTAGTGTAAAGTGTAAAGCTAGTGTAAAGTGTAAAGCTAGTGTAGTGTTATGAGTGTAAAGCAAGCTTAGGGAAAAAGTTTTTTCCTAATTTTTAATCAATCTTTATGGATCAGCTTCAACAGCTTCATTTTTTCTTACAGTAACAGTTGGTTCCGAAAGAACTTGTTCCGAAACAATCATTGTGTGTGTGTGTGTGTGTGTGTGTGTGTGTGTTGGGGGTAGCAGTCCCTGTGGGAGTCCACAAGCGCCACCTCCACAAGCGCCACCTAAGTCCACAAGCGCCACCTAGGTTCACTATAGCCATTATAGCAATTTCAGTATGGCGGTTACAGTTAAAGTTTACGAAAGTAGTCAGCTATTTTGTCATCAGGTCGTAGCGATTATTATCTACGCGCAAATTAATTATTTTGCCGGCCTTTGGCCCTTCATAAAACAAAATATTGTCCGAGTAAACTTTAATTTGGTAGTCAGGTACCAGAACGTTTTGAATTTTTTCAACAGCATCAAGACCGTATTTTTCTTTATCAGTGTTAAGATCAGCTTTGTGCATTAAGTCTAAAGCTAGCTGCTTTTGTAAACAATGTCGCCCTTTATCGCCTTTCCTAATAGACTCCCATTTAGGGCTCTTGTCCAGCTTTGCTATTCCTGTAACAACAGCTCGAGGTAGTGATAAATTATCATTTGATGCAATTTTAATGTACGCTCCTCTGCCCAATTGTGGTTGTTTGACTACTACGACTACCTTGAAGATCATATCTTCGTCAAAGCTAAGCTCCTTATTGGACTGTTCTATGTTTTCTATAATACTGAAAACTTTATCGGCGTTCAGATACTGACGCTGAGTGAAAGGGACTAATATAGGGAAGTCAAGGCACGAATGCCCAATTTGCATGCCTATCAGACTGTCTGCGGGGTAATGCTTGAGTATCTGCTGGATAGCTTGCTCAAACATCTCTTCTATATCAGGACAGTCATCAAGGTTTCGAAACTTTAGCCGAAACGTCCTTGCAATTGACTTAAACCTACGAACAGAAGTGAATGAGTGTTCGCTTACTTCAAAAAATTGATCCATCTTTGAGGAAAACTATAACATATACTGCTTGACCCTTATTTATAGACAAAATTATTGCATTAGATGGTAAGAATCCAAAAACTAGGAATGTTGTTTATAAATAGATGGAATGCTAAAAATTGTTCAAGAATGGATAAAATACTTAAGAAACTGTACTACAATCCACAAAGTGGATACACTGGCGTTAATCAACTTTACACTCGCATCAAAAAGATTCGCCCGACTGTTAAATTAGAACAAGTACGTGCCTGGCTAGAAAAGCAACCCACCTATACATTACACAAACCCGTCCTCAAGCATTATTCACGAAATAAAGTATTAGTAAGCAGCATTGATGAGCAATGGCAATGTGATATTGTAGATCTTCAATCTTTAGCGAAGCATAATGATAATTTTAAGTATCTCTTGAATTGCATAGACATTTTTTCAAAATACGCATGGTCTCTTCCTCTAAAATCTAAAAGTTCAAAAGATGTTCTGACCGCTTTTCAAAGCATTTTAAATTCATCTAATCGAAAACCGTACAAGCTGCAAACGGACGCAGGGACCGAATTTACAAACAAGGAGTTCCAGAAATTTCTAAAATCTGAATCTATCGATTTTTTCACGACCAGAAGCGAAACAAAAGCTAGCGTAGTTGAACGTTTTAATCGCACGCTTAAAGAACGTATGTGGCGGTACTTCACAAAGAGTAATTCGTATAAATATATTGACATATTACCCGACTTGATGAAAAATTATAATCACTCTAAGCATCGTACGATAGGTACATCGCCAGCTAATGTGACCGTAAAAAATGAGACGGACATCTTGAATAGAGCATTTAGAATTGATAAACAGAACGTTGTCTTTAAATTTAATATTGGCGATAAAGTCCGACTGAGTAAAGTTAAGCGCACTTTTGAAAAAGGATTTTGGCCTAACTGGACAGAGGAGTTTTTCGTAATTAAAGAAAGATATGCTCGAACCCCATCCGTTTATGTTCTAGAAGACCAAATGGGCGAAAGAGTCGAGGGTATTTTTTATGAGCCTGAACTGCAAAAAATTGAAACAAAAACTGACGATTTGTACGTAATTGAAAAGATTTTGAAAACGCGTAAGAAAGGCAATAAAACTGATTATTTAGTACGGTGGCGAGGGTACCCAGAAAAGTTTGATTCCTGGGTCTCGAACCTAATAAAGTTATAAATAGTAAGTAATTCTGTATTTCCAATTAAAGGCAAAAATGGAGATCAGCCGATGTTTTTTCAATCATATGTTGCATCGTTTGTCACAATACACTTACTTGTCTGATGATGCAATTGGAGATTATTTTTGGCCAAAAATGAGCGAGCAATATAAGCAAACATTGCTGGAATTTGATGAGAATGCCATGTTGAGCTTCTCAAAGTATATCAGAAAACGATTAAAAAAGGGCGATATTTACACATTATTTAAATTATGGGAATTTCTAAGTCCCGAGGCCAAATTTTATTTTGCAAACCTTTACACCACACACATAGACGAGCACCTAATCTCATCCATGTCTAAGGTTTTAATATAAAGTTTTGCGGAGTTTGGAAAATTTTTTGTAAAGTTTGGAAATTTTTTTGTAAAGTTTGGAAATTTTTTGTAAAGTTTGGAAAATTTTTTGTAAAGTTTGGAATTAATTTTGTGTGCTTAAGCATAGGAATTTTGCAGAGTTTGGAAAATTTTTTGTAAAGTTCGGAAATTTTTTTGTAAAGTTTGGAAAATTTTTTGTAAAGTTTGGAAAATTTCTTGTAAAGTTTGAAAAATTATCATTTAATTTGGCATCGTTCAAGCATTGTTGAGACTATTTTATATGCTATATGCAAATCATGCTTGTGTTTTGCACCTGTGAGAATCATTTTTCCGCTTGTAAAGAGCAAAAATGTTACATTTCGAAATTTGTATACTAAACCAGGAAACAATTCTACTTCGTACATGCATTTCCCATTTACCATCTCATAACATTTACGAAGATCAATGCGAAATCCCAAGTTAGCCGAGCCAACAAAAAGCTCAGGCTTTATTTTCAAAATTGAATTCTCCATCTTTAGTATTTGGATGAATGCCTTTATCGTATTTTCGCCTTCTTGTATAGTTCTAGCTCCAACGCATACAATTTTACCCGATCTGAAAATCAGTAATGTTGCCTGAGGTAATCGAAATACAATCATAGGTAGCGCGTTAGCGCGTACCTATAATATACTTGGGTACCCCCAACACCTGGGCACCCCCTACAGCTATAACGGGACACTTCTGGAAGGTGCGGTTTTTTTTAAAAGAAAGATAATAAAAAAATTCGCTGCCCGTGTTTTTTTGTTTTTCTTGAAACTCAAAATTGACTGTGTAAAGAAGGTGTAAAGTTTTTGTGTAACGTTATAACATAGGACAAATTTTGGGACCTTTTTACTGCGGCATGTGGACAACTGAGTATTGATGACTCGAAGGATTGAACAGAATAGGATAATAGAGGGATGAATTCTACAGATGACACTTTTTTGTTTTTTGAAATTCGCATTATTTATCGAACGGCAGTGTAAAGAGTGCGAAAATCTGGGGGTGAAAAAGCACTTTTTGGTCGAGTTTTCAACCTTCCTATGTCCGATACTAACTCCGGTTATGAGGTTTTTAAAATGTTTTCTGACAGAAATGTAGAGCGGATCAAGGGCTACATTCTGCATATAAGCAAAGTCTTCTATGCTCTATGGTGAGTTAGATCCTGGGGTTTAAAGTTTACACTCTAGTGGATGGTGTAAAAAAATGGATTTTAACTAAGATTTCTCTGCCAAATTTTTCCGCTTATGAGTCAGTGCAAATCGAAGACAGCATTAATAAAGTGCCTCACAGGGGCTGAACATCGCAGCAAACCGCATTTAAAAAAACGCAATATTGAGTTATTTATGGGGGTGTAAAGTTCGAAATCAGAGGTAAAAAATGGGCTAAAAACACGTTTTTTCCGAAGTTTGATTGATAAATCATGCCAAATAATTTTTGCAACAGAATTTTGGCACACAGGAATGTACTACGATTTAAAAGCTACAAATTGTACCAAACCGAATTTCTTTAAACTCAATGGGGAGTTCGGTACGGAATTTTAAAGTTTACAGTGTTCTAAATGGTGGAAAATACGTTTTTGTTGCGTTTTTTGTTCGCCACTTTCTCCGTCCAGAAGTCGGGATAAGTCTAATAGAATAAAAATAAAGTGCTTTATATCGGGTGCATGTCAAAGCAAATTGTCTATACATTAATATTTAGCGAGTGTAAAGTCAAAAATTTGGAGTTTTAAATGCGTTTCTGTCTTGTTTTTTCTGCCTGCTTCTCCGGTTACGAGTCAGGGACACGTTTATCAAGTCTAGAAATGGACCAGGAATCAAATTTGATATGCCAGTCTGGCGCATATGTTTACACTCTACGGTGTTGTAAAGTAGTTTACACCAATTGTTAGTTTGCCCATAGAACATTATGTAGACTTAATTTTTTCATAAATATTAATCGTAATATCGGAACAATATCAAAATTACGAATCTGACTAAAATCTTCTTTACACTAGGTGTTTACATGAAGTTTACACTACATATATATTTATTTTCGTTTTTGAGCATTCCTGAAACCTAATTTTTTCTTGGAGCCTAGAAGTTTTCAAAGGATCAAATGTGAGACGTCACGTAGGCGCGTTTGTTTACATCCAACAGTGATGTAAAGTAGTTTACATTCATTGTTTATATGTCCTCAGACCATTGTAGAGACATAATTTTTTCATGAATGTTGATCATAATATCCGAGTAATTTTTTACACTGCATGTTAGCCTTTGTTCTAGAGCATTGCAAAAATCGAAATTTTTTCCTGAGATATAAAAATTTACAGGGAATGAAATATATACGTCAATTGGGCGCGCTTGCTTACACTCAGCAGTATTGCAAAGTGGTTTAAACCTAATGTTTATTGTCTTTAAAACATTATGGAGACTCATTTTTCCATAAATGTTGAAAGAAATATCGGAGCAATATCAAAATTACGAATCCGACTAAAATATTCTTTACGCTATGTGTTTGTGTAAAGTTTACGTTACGTGTTAACCCTAATTCGATAGACTTGCAGAGACTTTGTAACTGAAGTCAAGAAATTTTCAAGGATTCATATGTGAGACATCAATTAAGTGAGTTTGTTTACCCTCAAAAGTAATCTAAAGTGATTTAAAAATTATGTTCAAGTGTCCTTAGATCATTGAAGAGATGTAATTTTGTCTTAAATGGGTTGCATTAAAGTTAAATCTTTCTTAGCCGTGTTTATAATATGTTTCACAAAATCTTGCACATGGAGAGCTATCGTTTAATTGATGTAAATTGCCTGCAAAAGTGGTTTAAAATGAACCAGCAATCACACTACTGTGCACAGAAGTCGACAAAGATATACAGCTTTATTGTAATCATGTACATTAATAAGCGCTTAAACTGTTAGTATTCTCTACACCTAGTAGTTGTGTAAAGTTTGCACTATTCATTTGTTGTTAATATGTAGTCTATACTACAAATTTATTTTACTACCAAATCAAAGCGTTAGTGTTCCTTACATTTGATATTTGCGTGAAGTTTTTGAATTTTTGCCGAAAATCTTTGCCTTCTAATTTACCAACATCCCGCCTTTTCCATTTTCTTGAAGTTTAAAATCTTTTATAATTCTCTCATAATTTAATGGTAGGTTTTAACTTTAAGTTTCTCTTGGTTTACAACTCTCGCTTAGCAAGCGCATTTTTCAAAACTTTTTCATAGTGATCAGATTAGTTGCGTTTAGTTTGGAATTGGTGGACGGTCGTTATTTTATTACTCGGCTTAAATAAACCAAGTGACTATCTTTTGATTATTTTCTTCATCGCAAATTCAAACACCCAATTTTCAATTTGAAAATTGACCCAATTTTCAATTTGAAAATTGATCCAATTTTCAATTTGAAAATTGAAAATTGGGTGTTTTCAATTTCAAAAGTCACAACACATTGTGCTTGTGTATTGATTGAGTGAGGATTTGCAATGTGAATTCGTTGGTTAAATTTTTGTGCTTGATTATAAGTGAACTGCACATTAAGAAGAAATAACTTAATGCAGTTTTAATTTGAAAATGGATGGTGTCAATAAGGTTGTCTTGTTTAAAAAGGATAATGCTGATGTTAAGAACAATATTGTTTTCCGCGTTCTTGGACTGTTGTCATTATTGTGGCATGTTACTGATTGTGTTTACTGACTGATGTACTGAAATCACGCTAATTAAAAGTAGTGTACTAGCAAAGAAAAATGCTCCGATGGAACAAAAAAGATGAATATACTTGGAATTGTGGATTATTATGGATGTAAAAGGAGGGGACTAGGAAAAATCTACCTAAAGTCGGAAAATCTGCTAAAAATCACACTTTCTCTAAGCAACGCAAAAAATCGATGTATATTCTGCGGCCTCTAAAAAAGTGTCTTTTTTAAATAATGTTCGAAGTTTCAGATAAGAGTGTATAAACGAAATCTATCAAGGTTACTTTTTTAAATTGCTGGCACCTGATTGATAGAAAACTAAGAGGTATTGTATTTAAAGTTGTTTTGTTTTATGAGCATTATAGCAAGCAAAGCAGAAGCCGATTGATTAGTGCACACAATCGTTTCGGGCATGCTAGTGTATCTACATAGTCTGTTTCAAGTCAACTTACGTGTTTCCTACTGTTTTTAACCAACCATGTCTTCAATTGTCTTCGATGTTTGCTATTTCATTCAATTGGCTTGGAAGACTATTAGTTTACTTAATATCATTTCCCATAGCTACTGCATAGCTAACGTGCTGCTGTTTCAATCATTGTTATGGTTGAATATTTATTTTAATCTGTTGGCCGCAGAATATACATCGATTTTTTGCGTTGCTTAGAGAAAGTGTGATTTTTAGCAGATTTTCCGACTTTAGGTAGATTTTTCCTAGTCCCCTCCTTTTACATCCATAATAATCCACAATTCCAAGTATATTCATCTTTTTTGTTCCATCGGAGCATTTTTCTTTGCTAGTACCTGGAAATCTTTGGTGATTGTATTGCACTGTATTTGGCAATTTCAGATAGACATCATCTAGATTTAGCGTATTCGGCAGTGCTATAGTTAGCACAATGTTCTGTATTGTGACCATTTTCTATAAATACCTGTATGTATAAATCATTATTTATAAACAAAAATGATTTTCCAACATCCTTTCACCTGCCTTGTCTCACGGGCCAACAAAATCGGGCAAAACAACGTTTGTTAGGCGACTGATTGAGAACAGAGAATATTTGATTGATACTAAAATTAAAAAGATTTGGTGGTGCTTCGCAGAAAACCAACCGCTTTATAAGAAAATCGATCATGTGTCATTTATAGAGGGGCTTCCTGATTTTAGTTACTTTAAGCAGTTCAGCCCTACACCACAACTTTTGATACTCGATGATTTAATGCAAGAGAGTAAAGGTAATGCTCAAATTGTACAACTATTCACAAGGAGTTGTCATCATTGGAATATTAGCATCATTCACATTGTACAAAACGCTTTCTTCGAAGGTCTCAGAACATCGCGTATAAACTCGGATTATATTGTTTTATTTAAAAATCCTGCTGATCAGCTACAAGCACAAATGCTGTCTAGGCAGCTTTACCCTACCAATCCAAAATATTTTCTAGAAGCCTATTCCGATGCTACTTCTCTTCCGCATGACTATCTTCTGATTGATCTCACTCAAAATTCTAGAGATGAGCTTAGGCTAAAAACAAATATTTTCAGTGATAGTCCCACTGTTTATATACAAAAATCTATAAATACTAAGAAAAACACTAATGAAATAATGTAAAAATGGGTAAAGAACGATTAAAACGCAATATTGTATGTCTACATCTCTTATGTAAAACAAAAAACCTCAAAGAGACGCTATTATAAATACTGCAACTAAAGATCAGATCCTTTGTCTCTGCGACTGTGCAAACAATTTCCTGAACAGTAATATTCATTTTTCTGAGAAAGATATCAACAAACTTCGAAGATACCAGAATCAAATAAGATACTTGGCAAACAATAAACAGGCAAGTACGAAAGAAAGAAAAAATATCATAATACAAGACGGTGGTTTTCTTCCACTTCTACTTACTCCTATACTTACAATTGCAGGCAGTTTACTAGCAGACGCAATTACAGGTAAAAAATGAAACACACTGAAAAAATGATTTTAATACCCGCTGAAATAAGCGAACGTTATAAGCCAGTGGATATTCTACTCGATTCTTTGGATAATGAGATGCAAAAAATCTTGAATAACAAAAATGTACCACCTGATGCAAAGCTCATAAAATATAATCAGATACTTGTCAAATTTAAGCGATTGCAACAGCAGAAACAGCAACCATATAAAGCTGGCATTGTTGAAGATGTAAGTAATGCAATTAGCGATGAAGAAATACTCTCTGGTATGCCAAAAACTCAAATTCCAAAGGCAAAGCTGCTTCTTCACCATATACGTACTAATCCATTTCTTGAAATTGAGCCAGGTGGTGAACTTGTAATAGATGGTCAAAAAATTGAAGACTCAAATGTTATAGATTTAGTTAATGATCTGGCACGCGAGCGCAAAAAAATCAGCAGATATCCTGGCACAAAGGAACTGCTGAAAGTGTTCAATCGCACAAATGTTCCACTTGAAAGTGTGGGTAATAGGCAAGCTAGGGAGATTTTTGCTGCAGGCGATGAATTTGACTGGGATGAAAGTCTATAAATACTTACTGTATTTAATTTAATCAAATAAAATTACAAAAATGCATGTACAATTTACTCCTGACGATTTAAGCATTTGGTTAGAATACTACACTGGGCAGGCAGCCCAAACTGGCTATGGGTTGGAGGGGTTCAAAGGCATTCCATATCAGCGGGGTGTTGGCCTTGGCAGCTTTTTTCGTTCCCTTTTCAGAATGGCCGTCCCTGTTTTGCAATCTATTGGTAAGCGAGTTGGAAAGCATGCTCTAGTTGCAGGTTCAAACATAGCGTCTGATTTGGCTCGGGAAAACCGCTTTTTGAGTCTACTAAGGAACATTCAAAGCGAGAAGCTGCTCAGTTGTTTGATGAGGCCTCTAAATCTCTACAGCAGCAGCAAGGAGAGGGTCTTGGTAGCCGTCCAAAGTCTATAAATACTAGCATGATAGATGCTTTTTCTAAAAACAATGGCGCTCATAGACGTAAAATCTATCCCAAGTACTAAAACTGAATTGGACCTTTTCACGGTCCCTCCTACCCAGGTTGTTATAAAGCAAGGCTTTTGGCATGAAATCCAGCCTACCCATCCGATTACCAATGAGGGGCCTTATGAATTCAGAATACCCCCAGACCCACATTATCTACAGCTGAATAGAAATTATATTTATATGTTACTACGAATAAAAAAACCAACTGTTGCTGCTAGAGCAGCAGTACCCGACTATGCACCTATAAACCTTATTGGTAAAACTTTCTTCAAGCAGGTAAAATGCTTTTTAGGAGGCAAATTAGTTTTTGACAGCTCTGATAAATGCGCATACAGAGCACACTTTGAAACTGAACTGAAGTATGGGTATTATGCTAAGCATTCACACTTGCAAGCAGCGTTATAATTTCATGACGGTGGCACTAATGTTGACACAAAAGATAGTGAATCATTCAAAAAGCGAGCTGCTATGTTTAAAGATGAAAATGTTGTAGAAGTTGCGGCTCCACTACATATTGACATGTTTTTGCAAGACAGGTTTCTGATTAATTTCACCGATTTTCGCTTAGAATTACATAGAAATAGCGATGCGTTTTTATTGCAGTGCTTTAAGGATGTTGTCTTAGACTTGAAAGTCTCGCAAATGAAATTTTTCATTCGAAAAGTTGATGTATTAGACACTGTAAATTTAGCACTCGAGCAAACAATGCTTTCATACACGGCAAAATATCCTATTAGACGCGTAGCTATGACTAATTTACACATCTCATATCCTGCTAGAGAAACGCCCAATTATGCATTGTTTACTGGTCAGCTGCCTAGGCGTATACTATTTGCTTGTGTTGAAGGCATTGCTTATCGAGGCAATCTAGCGAAATCACCATTTAATTTCAAACCGTTCAGCATACACGATGTAAAAGTAACGTGTGGAGGTATAACGTATCCTGCTTACCCACTCAGCATGTTTGATGCATTAGATATTGGGCATGAAGGTAATTTCATTAGCAGAGAAGATTTTAAAACAAGTCACTGCTTCTTTGTGTTCGATTTGACTCCTGATGCAGATGATGGAGGACACTGGGACCTAGTCCGTGAAGGAACAACAAGCATCGCTGTTAGATTTTCTGAGAATTTGCCCGATTCTGGTGTAGAAATTATTATATATGCTGAATTTGATAACTTAATAATGATTGATAAAAACCGAAACACGTTTCATGACTATGATGCATAAACATGAAAACTATTGAAATATTCAAAATTCTCAAACATAAGTAGCCAGCATTTAGCAGCGTTATGTTCAGCAGCCAAGCAATTGCATTTGGTAGCTGCAGGCGTTTTCCCAATAGATTGTCTGCCACCTATAAGAACCTACCCCACAGCGCTAGCGGTAAACTTTGACACAAGCAGCAAACCTGGCTCACACTGGGTAGCTATATATTTTCAGAGCAAGAAGAATTGTGACTATTTTGACAGCTATGGGCGAAAACCACTCAAACAGTTAAGGAATTACATTTCAAATAATACACTTGCATATACATCTTAGGTAGCACGTTAGCGCGTACCTATAATATACTTGGGTACCCCTAACACCTGTGCACCCCCTACAGCTATAACGGGACACTTCTGGAAGGTGCGGTTTTTTTAAAAGAAAGATAATAAAAAAATTCGCTGCCCGTGTTTTTTTGTTTTTCTTGAAACTCAAAACTGACTGTGTAAAGAAGGTGTAAAGTTTTTGTGTAACGTTATAACATAGGACAAATTTTGGGACCTTTTTACTGCGGCATGTGGACAACTGAGTATTGATGACTTGAAGGATTGAACAGCATAGGATAATAGAGGGATGAATTCTACAGATGGCACTTTTTTTGTTTTTTGAAATTCGCATTAGTTATCGAATGGCAGTGTAAAGAGTGCGAAAATCTGGGGGTGAAAAAGCACTTTTTGGTCGAGTTTTCAACCTGCTTATGTCCGATACTAACTCCGGTTATTAGTTTTTTAAAATGTTTTCTGACAGAAATGTAGAGCGGATCAAGGGCTACATTCTGCATATAAGCAAAGTCTTATATGCTCTATGGTGAGTTAGATCCTGGGGTTTAAAGTTTACACTCTAGTGGATGGTGTAAAAAAACGGATTTTAACTAAGATTTCTCTGCCAAATTTTCCCGCTTATGAGTCAGGGTGAATTGAATACAGCAGTAATAAAGTGCCTCTCAGGGGCTACACATCGCAGCAAACCGCATTTAAAAAAACGCAATATTGAGTTATTTATGGGGGTGTAAAGTTCGAAATCAGAGGTAAAAAATGGGCGAAAAAACACGTTTTTTCCGAATTTTGATTAATAAATCATACCAAATAATTTTTGCAAGAGAATTTTCGGCACACAGGAATGTACTACGATTTAAAAGCTACAAATTGTACCAAACCGAATTTCTTTAAACTCAATGGGGAGTTCGGTACGGAATTTTAAAGTTTACAGTGTTCTAAATGATGGAAAATACGTTTTTGTTGCGTTTTTTGTTCGCCACTTTCTCCGTCCAGAAGTCGGGATAAGTCCAATAGAATAAAAATAAAGTGCTTTATATCGGGTGCATGTCAAAGCAAATTGTGTATACATTAATATTTAGCGAGTGTAAAGTCAAAAATTTGGAGTTTTAAATGCGTTTCTGTCTTGTTTTTTCTGCCTGCTTCTCCGGTTATGAGTCAGGGACACGATTATCAAGTCTAGAAATGGACCAGGAACCAAATTTGATATGCCAGTCTGGCGCGTATGTTTACACTCTACAGTGTTGTACAGTGGTTTACACCTATTGTTAGTTTGCCCATAGAACATTATGGAGACTTAATTTTTTTCATAAATATTAATCGTAATATCGGAACAATATCAAAATTACGAATCTGACCAAAATCTTCTTTACACTAGGTGTTTACATGAAGTTTACACTACAAATGTATTTATCTTCGTTTTTGAGCATTCCAGAAACCTAATGTTTTCCTGGAGTCTAGAAATTTTCAAAGAATCAAATGTGAGACGTCACGTAGGCGCGTTTGTTTACATCCAACAGTGATGTAAAGTAGTTTACACTCATTGTTTATTTGTCCTCAGACCATTGTAGACATGCAATTTTTTCATAAATGTTGATAATAATATCCGAGTAATATCAGATTTACAAATCGGAATAAAGTCCTCTTTACACTAGGCGGTTGTGTAAAGTTTACACTGCTAATTAATCTTCGTTCTAGAGCTTTGCGAAAACCTGAATTTTTTGCCGAAATCTGAAAATTTACATGGAATCAAATAAGGGACGTCAGCTGGGCGCGTTTGTTTACACTCAACAGTGATGTAAAGTGGTTAATCTTCGTTCTAGAGCTTTGCAAAAACCTAAATTTTTTGCCGAAATCTGAAAATTTACATGGAATCAAATAAGGGACGTCAGCTGGGCGCGTTTGTTTACACTCAACAGTGATGTAAAGTGGTTTACATCTGTGTCTATTTGTCATTAAATCGTTATGGAGACATAATTTTTTCATGAATGTTGATCGTAATATCCGAGTAATATCGAATTTACAAATCCGACTAAAATCTTCTTTACACTCGTTGCTAGTGTAAAGTTTACACTATATAATAAGCTTCATTCTAGAGCCTCACGGTAACTTATTTTTTCCCTAAAGTCGTAAAATATATATGGAAACAGATGTGATACGTCTGCTAGGGGCGCATGAAGAGTAGTGTAAAGTGATTAACACCTAATGTTAATTTGTTCTTAGAACATTATAGAGGTTTCATTTCTTAATAAATGCTGATCGTTATATCAGAGCAATATCGAAATTATTAATCCCACTAAAATTCTTTACACTCTTGTGTAAAGTTTAAAATGTAAATTAAGTTTAGCTCTAGAAAGTTTTGGAAGCATATTTCTTTACAGGATGTTCTACGTAACATAAGAATTACTAATCAGAATGTTTGTTTCTTCTACAACTAGTAGCTTTGTAAAGTTTAAACCATTCAATTATTAGAAGAACCGCACAGTAAATGGAATCTAGTATTGTATTTCCAAATCTTGCTAATTAAAAGTAGGGTACTAGCAAAGAAAAATGCTCCGATGGAACAAAAAAGGGGAATATACTTGGGATTGTGAATTATCGAGGATGTAAAAGGAGGGGACTAGGAATCTCCCTATGTTATATGCCAAAAATCGCAAAATATGTTAAAAATCAGACTTTCTCTAAACAATGCAAAAAATCGAAGTATATTCTGCGGCCTTTGAAAAATGTAAAAGTTTAGTAAACAATTGTTGTAGACATGTGTAAAAGAGTATCTACATAAGGTCTGTTGCACGTCAGCTTCCGTGTTTCCTTACTGCTTTGAACCAACAATATCATCGATTGTCTTGAATGCATCGATATGTACTATTTCATTCAATTCGCTTAGCTACTGCATTGCTAATTCGCTGCTTTTTTCAATCAATTTTTTGGTAATTTGAATATTGCTTGCACTTTGACACTTAGAATGGCTGTATCTGCTAAGTGACATGCTTAGTAATAATGAAATACGAACAACTTAATTATGATTTGTTAAGAGCATTTCACTTTCAGTCACATTATTAAGCAACTCAAAGTTGAATGAAGTCTGCAAAAAGTTGCATTACGTAATATGCTTTTAAGATATTATGTCAATCAGAGAAAATTATTTTAAAATAATACGTTTTTTCAGAGACCGCAGAATATACTTCGATTTTTTGCATTGTTTAGAGAAAGTCTGATTTTTAACATATTTTGCGATTTTTGGCATATAACATAGGGAGATTCCTAGTCCCCTCCTTTTACATCCTCGATAATTCACAATCCCAAGTATATTCCCCTTTTTTGTTCCATCGGAGCATTTTTCTTTGCTAGTACAATAATGCACAAGTACAAGGACTTTTCTCAATAAGCTGTGGCCATATGTGTATCCATTTCATTGTTTGCAGGAGTAGAGGTATTCCATTCGAAAACATTGTTCTATCTATGTTCAGTGATAAAATTTATAAATACTTTGATGACTTAGAATTATAAACATGGATTCTAAACAGTTTTACATAACACTTCCAAGCAATTCACAGGAAACCAATACTGCGGCCATATTTGTAACTAGCCTACCTAGGCAAATCGTATTAACCGGCGACTGGGAGGTTGGTTTGGTTGAAATAATTTATGCAAATACATGGCACAATGTTGCCGAGGATCAGAATATGATACAGTTTTATGACATCAAAAACAATGTGCGACAAAAATTGCTTATTCCTCGAGCAAGGTATTTAAATATAGATGACTTGATTAAGACAATCACTAATGGGATAAAAACGATTAGCGTTAAAGAAAAATTTGAATACTTGCAATACTTTGGCATAAGGTATGATGATAATAAGAAATTCTGTCACCTAAAAATTAATACAGAATACATTCGAAGTGTAAAGTTAACAAAGCATTTACTATATATGCTTGGATTTCTGGAAAGCCAGCTTAGCAATATAAATTATTCTGTGGCGCAAGATTTGACCATAGTAGCACACCATTCTCCCGATATACTAGGTGGAATGCACAATTTTTACGTTTATTGTGATATAGTCGAGCCTCAAATTGTTGGAAATATTTTTGCGCCACTCTTGCAAGTCGTAAATATCGAAGGAAAGTATATGGATATCATTAATCATTCATATATTAGTCCACATTACATACCTGTACTCAAAAAAGCATTCAACACTGTTGAAATAAATATTAAAAGCGACCAAGATCAACCTGTACCCTTTGAATTTGGCAAAACTATCGTAAAATTGCATTTTAGACGGCAAAATTAAAAACAAGAGCCCTAAATGGGAGTCTATTAGGAAAGGCGATAAAGGGCGACATTGTTTACAAAAGCAGCTAGCTTTAGACTTAATGCACAAAGCTGATCTTAACACTGATAAAGAAAAATACGGTCTTGATGCTGTTGAAAAAATTCAAAACGTTCTGGTACCTGACTACCAAATTAAAGTTTACTCGGACAATATTTTGTTTTATGAAGGGCCAAAGGCCGGCAAAATGATTAATTTGCGCGTAGATAATAATCGCTACGACCTGATGACAAAATAGCTGACTACTTTCGTAACTTTAATGAACCCCATACTAAAATTGTTATAATGGCTATAGTGAACCTAAGTGGCGCTTGTGGACCTTGGTGGCACTTGTGGGGGTGGCGCTTGTGGACTCCCACAGGGACTGCTACCCCCAACACACACACACACACACACACACACACACACAATATTGTTTCGGAACAAATTCTTTCGGAACCAACTGTTACTGTAAGAAAAAATGAAGCTGTTGAAGCTGATCCATAAAGATTGGTTAAAAATTAGGAAAAAACTTTTTCCCTAAGCTTGCTTTACACTCATTTACACTTTACACTAGCTTTACACTTTACACTAGCTTTACACTTTACACTAGCATCTCCCCACAAAATACAACAATACTCCCTAGGACTGGGCAACTTATATTGCCTTTGTTTTGGAACAAGTTGTACCGAAACCAGCTGTTACTGTAGAACCCCCGTTTTTCAGGACCCCTCCCCAGGGACTGTTTAGGTTTACGGGCAGGTCTGGGCACGTTGGACAACTTAGGCCTATGGGCACGTTTACCACCATCCCATCCCATGGGCAAGTCCGGGCAGGCCAGACCCATATCTTATAACACTACAACGCTATAAGATATGAGTCTAGGGTGGCAACTGAAAAAGCAGTGTGATCGGCATACTGTAGGTTGCGCGCTAAAATTTTGTACATATCATATTTCACCTACCATACTCTGAAAATTTGAGCCTAATCCTATTGTTGCTTCTTGAGTTACGCAAAAGTGTAAACTGATGCTGGTATACTGTAGGCTGCGCGCTGAAATTCTGTACATAGCATACATAACATACACTCAACATACTCTGAAAATTTGAGCCCGATCCACCTGCTGGTTCTTGACTTACGCCTCTTCAAAAATAACCCCCTGGATAATAACCTCTTGGGTAATAACCCCCGGGGTTATTGCATCCCCTCCCCTGGCCCTGAGCCCTTGGCCCTAAGCTGGCGCCCGCCCTTCCCCGGCAGGTCCGGGCAGGCCTCCAACCCTTTTGCGCCCTGGCACAACCTCGATTTTGGGCCTGGGCGCAGATCTGCCTATCTTATAACACTACAACGCTATAAGATATGAGTCTAGGGTGGCACGGTATACTACTATCAGCAGAGGCTCGTTGGTGTTGTTTTCAAACTTCATTGTGCTACGTACATTAGGAACCATAAATATTTCAAGACAAGTGTAAACTTTGAAAACGAGTTAATCAATCAACTTGAGCTGGGTTGAGATAGGTCAACTGACCTCGCGGCATTCCGGGATTTTAGGTAAGCACCTTAGAATCTAGGGCGTAGCTGCTGAGACTCCTGACGAAAGTGCAGTCAGCAATATTAGGACTGAGGGAATCGAAGCCGTAGGTCTACATGGGTCCAGAGAATTGAAGTTGCTCTGCGACTACGCTGATTGGGACCAGCGCTAAGAGCAGAATTAAGTACCTAAGTGTAAATGTAGGGGCCTGCGTCTACAAGAGCGACACAGACCGGCCTAACATTACCTTCGAGATTTACCTAGGTACGTAGGTACTTAAGTCTACGCTTAGCGCTGGCCCCGATCGCGCAGCCCTGGATAGCTTTCGATCTTTGGACCCTTAGAGACCTTACGGCTTCGATCCCCTCAGCCCTAATATTGCTGGCTGCTTCTTGTCGGGTGATCTCAGCAGCTACGCCCTAAGACCTAAGGCTACCTACCTAGTCTCGGTATTTGCCGCGGAGGTCAGTTGACCTATCTCAAGCTCAAGTTGAATATTTAACTTATTTTCCAATCAGTGCCTGATTCGAAACGTTTTTGGTTCCTAATACGTGTAGCACAATAGACTATGAAAACAACAACATCGAGCTCTAACCTGATCAATCATCCTTAAAAATTAGATAATATTTTTGATCAATTTTTGGTTTGAGAAATAAATTAAGATTTCCAAATAGCATAAATAAACATATGGGATTTACCTATCCATCCACTCTGATGAGTTGCAATCCTCGACGTAGGAGTGGCCGGCCTAACCCTCGGTATATCCGAAAACCCCTGGGTAGGCTTTTCTCTATTTTATTTCGAACGAAGAATTCACGGCCTGATTGCCGGACAACAACAAATAAAGCAAAAAGAAAAACGAAAACGTACGGACTATACAAACGTACGACGGCCAACAAGACTGCCAACAACACTAACTACATTGGCCTCAAGAGACCATTACAGTAAAATAAACGAAGATCAAATTAACATAATACTGATACACTTTTAACTCAGATCGAATGTTCTCGATTAACATAAGCGGTATGCATTAAACGATTACTATTATCATACACTTAACTCTATGCTACCGGACAAGTATCTTAATGTTTTTTATTATTGAAAATTGGGGAAATAATGGGAAGACCGAAGGCATAGCCCACAGTGCACTATCGTAGATAGCTACTAGTATTGGCTATGTTATGGCTACCGCGAACTGCTAAGGCAAGTTTGCCTACACGTGTAACTCTCGCAGTTACACTCCCCCACGTATAGAAAAAAATTTGAAACGAAGTGGAGAATTTTTTCGGGGGTAACACCAACGCCACTAGCGTCTGCAACGCTTCTATAACTCGGCACTCTGGCGTTCGCAACGCCTCTACTCTGGCGTCCGCAACGCCTCATCCTGAGCAAACGTGAAAAACAAAAATAAAAGAACAAAAAAATAACAAATAGCGATAACAAATAATGGTCAACGCATGACCTCGTTCGCACTCAGGAAACTCTCTGAGCAACACTCTAACTGGCGCTAGGTATAACTATATTGTTGCCCGAGTAATGATGAACTCCGGTCTTGGACAACATAGCATAATATTCGATCTCGCTGCCCAATTAGCCTCCTTCAGTCCCCGGGTAATGAGAAAAATTTTGAGTTGAAAAAGTTTAAAGATTGGGTATAAATTAACCCCTTGTCCGTTAAAGAGTTAAGGTACCATAATAGTAACACCGCTATTTGAGCAAAAGAAAAATTAAGACACGGAATGATTAGGCAAAATTATGCTGAGCAAAATTAAAGTCACTGACGAATTAAAACAAGAGGTAACGATAAAAACGAAAAATGGCAAATTATGCGAGATAACTGGGAAAAATAAGAGCACCGTCAAAGAAAAATTTACAGCAAGAGAAAAAATGACAAGAGAAAAAATTACACAGAAAATAAACGATACGTGAAGTCCTGGAATCCACATCAGGACGAAAAACGAAAAATGACGAAAAAGCTGCTGGTCGAATTCGACGCCGATCGCAGAGTTCCAAAAAGTTCTGTACGTCGAACTTGTGAATTAATATCGATCCTGATAATTGGCCTTCGAGCCATGCGGTTTTCCGCGACGTCGTTGACGTTGAAAATAATCGCGATCCGATTCGGGTTCGCGACGCGTATTCGAATGCTCGCGATACTGGTATGGCAATTGCCTACGCCCGTACATATGTTGGCGTAAGCGTCGATGTGGATCGACTGGTCGATCGTCGTCCTCAAAATTGTCGTTGTCCTCATAGTCATCCGCGTAACGACGCGGTATAGATTGCACCGGCGTAAATAATTGCTCCGGCGTAAAACCATAAGTTTGTTTGCGTGAAGATTTCGCGTGGACGCTGTTGTGGTTGCGTAACAGGCCACGGTTTAGGCAAAAGTGGACCTGGTCGAGGTTGTGGCTGATAGACCCCGGTGGCTGATTGACCTTGTTCCAACGGTGAGCGATACGACTGATCCCATTGCGGACGTTGGCGGGATTGTGACCGGCCCTGATGAGTTCCGCGGTTTGACTGAGGCTGACGGCAATATTCATAAGGCTGCTGCTGTCGCGAGCGCGACAGATGACCAGCATCGGCCTGTGAATATGCCTCGGAACGCTCACGCGATTCCGTAAATTGTTGCTGCCGCGGTTGGGTCTGCGGTCATGTGTGTTGCTGTATATGCGGTTTTACTTATGTTTGCTGTTGTACTTGTGATTGTGAGCGATGATGCATTTGAGCATAACGTTGCTGGGATGATTGCGGTTCTTGCCGCTTAGATCCCTTTTTTTCCTAGACGAGCTCTTAATTTAGCTGCAACTTCAGCTTGAACAAGTCTTCTGACTCGTTGCTTTTCCAAATTTTTTAATCGACACAAAGTATGCTAGGATTTCGTATCATAAAATCGATTCAATTTAGCCTTATGTTCGGGTGTGTCAGTTGTAGCCGCGTAATGCAGATGCGCTGCGTACACCCGGTCAAAATGCACTTGGGCACACTCGACCAATTGGTCGTACAAACGCGTTCCTGCGACTTCACCCAGATAAGAACGCAACTCGTGCAATACGTCAGGCGCGATATAGCACGGTGCTTCACGCGTCATGGTCTCCATCATGGTGAAAAAGTGTTGCACATAACGCAAGCGATTTTGCACTCTCGCGCTTTCTTCTGCGGAAATGCGTTCGCGAATGGCTTGAATATGCGCAGGTACTGCGACTTCTAAATTCGATGGTGGATTTTGGATAGCCTGTGGTTGAATGTTCACAACAGTATTCGGCACTCCCGTCATGGCCATAGGAGCCGCAAAACGAGTAGTAATTTCCACTGAGCTCGACACGCCTTGTGGCGCGGAATGGGACGCGGACTTGCGTGGATAACGCTGCTTGTTGACTTTCCTGTGCAGGTAATGAGCGTTGAGGTAGCGGCGGAAAGCCTATGATCTCTGTCATGATAACGTCGGGCTCAGGTTGACGCTCTACCCAATCCGGCTGAGAAGTCGGTAAAGGTATGAGCGAACCGATGCCCAAGGGTGCCTGCTGATCCGCCGCAAGCGATTGTGAGACAATCGGTTGCGCAACGATAGTAGCCCCTTTTCGAGCCATTGCCGCGCGTGTTATACGCGGTGGCAACAAGTTAGCTTGTCTTTCCGCTTCAGCGTCAGATAACGCCATCACTAAGCATTTAGGAGATAAATCATTGTCCTCAGTGGAGATAGATGGTTCTATTTCAACCATAGGAGAGTCGTAAGGAATATAGGTCTGCGAGGAAATCGCAGAAGCTGGGGTACTAGAGCTAGTTGGTTTGGACTTAGGTTCGGTATCAGGTGCATTAACCGGGCCCAAAACTGAGTCGGCAATGGCCTGCAAACCCTGAACTTGTAAGTCAGGATTGTTGAACACATTAGCGTGAGCCAACGCTTCCGTTACAGAGGCAACGGTGGTGGCTGCAGCTATAGCCGCAGGTGGTTGCGGAGCTGGTCCATAAAAGTCCTCTACTGTGACTAGCTCTCCGCCATCAGAATCAACGGAAACATCAGTCGCCGTACTGGTCGACTGGCCCCGTGGTGGTTTGCGAGCTGACAACGGTACACGCCATTTAGCTTTCGCTTCGTTAGCTTTAACGTGCGATTCATCGCCTTTAAATGAAATTGGCATGGGCTTTCTATCGTCGGTTATGCGATTATTTTGCGAACAGCCTTCTATCAATATAAAAACATCGATAGTAATCAAGGCATCCATCGCTAAATAATGCTCCATATCCCAAGTGAGTGGTAAATTCCACGCCTGTCCAAAATTATCAGGCGCATTGGGATCAATAGCCATATCAAAGAAAAACTCAGCCAAGCGCTTTAAGGTATGTGAATGCGCTGTGATGCGGAAACGACGAGTAAACGATCTCGCCAAGGGCTGAATATCGATAAAATTTGCACTGAACGGATCTTTCCAATGCCGTTTATTGCGAATTTCGGCGTCAGGAATCGCCAAAATTTCCTCAAAAGTTGGCCCGTAAACATGAAAATACGCAAGTCGGTCTTGCGTAGGGTCATAACAAACCATATATACGTTTGGTAAACGCGTTTCGAGCAGCTGGTGAAGCCCAAACGGAGCTTGTGGGAACTTAGCAAGGTCCCAGCAGAACACATGACCGTTCGCGCTCGCAACTTGGACGTAGCGTACGAATGGGCCATGGAGGTCCTGGTAGGTGGGACACAGCTGCTTAAAACGCAGATCCCAGGTCTTATAATCTCTGCCTTTTTGGTCATTAACAAATTCGGAATCGTAGCCTAAGAATAATGTGCCATTTGTCATGTTTGATGGTTGGATCAAAGCCAAAATGGCCCCAAAAGACTCCTGGTCGGTGGTGATTAGAACAGTGGATAGAAGTCTCTTCTTTGGCACACGTAAGGTAGCCAAAGGGAATCTATCAAATCTGTTCTCCCACCAGAGCTCTTGGTCGTTTATACGTTTACTATGATTTGTGGCTATATGCGTTGATTTATGCTGTATCATTTTTGCGGAAAGTGCGTCTAAACCGCTAACACGACTCTCATCATTTTGTGGCAGCGGGTCTGGTACAACCAACCCCCGCTCCAACGCCATATTGGTCAAAGCCGAACGAAACTCATCTAGGGACGCGGGATCACGCCCCTCGAATTTGCATCGGCGACCAGCTGCCTCCAGCAATGCCTCCTTGCTTGGGGTACCTTCTGCAGCCATGGGTCTGCAAAAGGGAAAACATTAGATAATGGTACGGCATGTGCTGTTTTAGAGCCATTTAATAAACGTATAGGCGCGCAGTCCTTAGCTTTTTGTTCCCTGCCCGGTAAATCCTCAAAACTTATGACTACTGCCGGGGCAAGAGGGCGATGTGGTAATTTTACCAAAACAAAATCGCCAGGGACATACGCGTGTTTTTCCACAATTAAATCTGAGTAAGGTAGTTTGGGCTCAGGCAGAAGTCTATTCCTATGAACGAGGTGAGTGATGAGAGGGTTATAGACATATGCGATTTTCGCAGTTTCCGGAGTAGGTAAGTCGATAATTCTGTATGGTCCAACACGTTTGGGTGATAGTTTACCGATTTCAGGTTGAATTACTGAGGTATTATTAAGGTAAACTATATCCGAGAGAGAAAAATTTGTTTGAGTTACAGACTTATCATATTGGGATTTTTGCTGTTTACGCGCTTTAGCTAGATTTTGAGAAGCAATGTCATGTAGATCTTGCAAAGTCAGCTTTAAGTCAATGACGTATTTTTCCGCAACAGATGGTAAATTTGGATTTATTACAAAGTCATTTATGAGTAAAGTGTCAAGTGGAAATGCTGGTTCGCGACCATAAAGCATTTCAAAAGGAGATATGTTAGTTGATGATTGCGGAGTCGCGCGATATGCAAATAATGCGAAAGGTAGAAATTGCTCCCAATCATACTGGGATCGCGCACTCAGCTTAGACAAACAATCAATCAAGGTGCGATTATAACGTTCCACCAACCCATCACACTGGGGGTGATATGGGGTTGTAAATATTTTTTGAACGTTTAATAGTTTACAGACTTCCGAAATTAGGGTAGATGTAAAGTTTGACCCCTGATCTGTCAAAAATTTCTTGGGAACTCCATAACGTGGAATAATTTCTCTCAATAATAAATTTGCAATTGTTGTTGCTTTTATGTCAGAAACAGCAAAAGCTTCCACGTATTTAGTAAAATAATCCATAAAAACTACAATTTGGTCATTTCCGGAGGGAGATCGCGGCATATGCAAACAATCACACGCAATAAGTTCAAAAGGCGCGGATACTTCGATTGGTTGCAATGGAACGGATGTGGAATTTAATGCGACCTTACGTTGTAAGCACACATCACAATTCCTACACCACGCAATCACATCATTTTCCATGCGCGGCCACCAATAACGCATTTGTATGGCGGGCAAGATTTTGCGCGATGAAAAATGAGCTCCGAAAATAGAGTCATGAAATTCCGTTAATATGAAGCGACGCAAAGATTTGGGTATGACTATTTGATGAACGACAGTTGGTGAACGCTTAGGTTGGTATCTACGAAAAAGTACATCGTTTACGAGAAAAAATTCATCACGATATTTTTTCGTTGTTAAGTCATTTAATGCGATGCGAATTTTATGCAATTCGTCATCTGCACGTTGCTCAGCGAGTAAACGCGCAGGTGTTAGCATTTTGGCTTTTTCAGCATCGGTAAGTAATAGGCGTTCACGAAATGTAGGTGGTTTTGTATTAGTAGGATCGGTTTGCGCAGTAGGATTATTACTTTGCGCATTTGGATGATTAATTGGTGCAGTAGGCGCATTATCGCGCAATCGGTCAGGTGGAACCGATTCATCATCTGACTCAGAATCTTCCGATTCTAAATTTGCGATGTTAACAACATTTTTGCGCTCTAATTTATATTTGCGTTCTGCATGATCATATTTAGGGTGTCGTGAAAGAAGATCAGCTGCGCAATTATATGCACCAGGAACATAAACGATATCATATTCGTATTCCTGTAATTTGAGACCCCAACGACGTAAACGACTCGATGGGTCTTTAACGTTTACTAACCAAGTTAATGCTTGATGATCAGTTTCGACAATAAATTTTTTACCGTAAAGATAATGTCGATAATGCTTGATGGCCCACACCACCGCTAGTGCTTCTTTTTCCGAAGTAGCATAGTTACATTTGGCAGAATTTAGCACGCGACTAGCGTAGCTAAGAATAAAACGATTTTTGGATGGTAAATGTTTTTGCGTCAAAATAGCACCTAACGCATAATTACTTGCGTCAGTAGTTAAAATAAATTGGTGCTCATCATCGAATTTTGGTAGTTGCAAAATAGGTGGGGACGTAAACGCTTTCTTCAGAAGCTCAAAGGCGGTTTGGTGTTCAGCCTTCCAGCAAAATTCGACATCTTTACGAAGAAGATGAAATAACGGTTTAGCGATTTTAGCTAGATCTTTAACAAATTTCTTAAACCATTGGACTAAACCGAGGAATTTCTGCAAGGATTTCACGGTTTTTGGCACGGGAAACGATATTAAATCTGCGACTTTGGACATATCAGGAGCGATGCCCATTGCACTTATGCTGTGGCCAAGAAATTTTACCTCTGCATGCGCAAGATGGCATTTATCAGGCTTTACACGTAAGTTTGCCTTTTTAAGAGCAATAAAGACATTCTCAAGATCTTTTAAATGTTCTTTGAAAGTGCGTGAAAAAATAATTATGTCATCGATGTAAACAAGACAAGATTTCCAATTTAGACCTGCGAGCACAAGCTCCATTAGCCTTTGGAAATCTGCAGGCGCATTTTTTAAACCAAAAGGTAAAACTTCAAATTCGTAATGACCAACAGGACATATGAATGCCGTTTTTTCGCGAGATTTATTATCGAGTGGAATTTGCCAGTATCCAGATTTTAAATCTAGTGTGCTAAAATATGCAGCATTGCCTAAAGTATCGAAATAATCGTCTAGTTGTGGAAGAGGATAAACTTGCGTTTTAGTAACGTCATTTAACTGTCGATAATCGACGACTGGCCTAAGGGAACCGTCCTTTTTTCCTATGAGAAATAATGGACTTGCCCATGGGCTAGTTGTAGGTCGAATAATTTTATCTGCAAGCATTTCATTTATAATTTTCTGCATAGATTCTCTTCTAGAATGTTCAACACGATAAGTTTTTCCGACAACGGGCGGATTATCCCCTGTGTCAATATGATGTTTCATCAAGGGGTACGTCCGAGAGGTTCATTTTTTAGTGCAAAAATTGAGTCGTATTTTAAACAAAGTTCACGAATTTGTTGCTGTTGTCTAGAATCAACGGCGGAGCCGTTTAAAGCTTTATTTATTGATGCAAAAAGTTCTGGTGTCCTATCATTAAAAGATGAGACATGTGACACAACTTCAGCATCAGAGGTTAAAGAACCTATTATTTCACCAGAGTCGATGCGAATTGGCGCTTTAGAGATGTTACAAACGCGAATAGGTATTAACGGTTGTGAAGTATCGACTATAGACGGAGCAACAAAAAGTGAGGTCTTTTCCATAAAATCGGGATTTGGTTCGAATAATGCGAAATCAAAATTGCAAGAACCATGGCTTATATAGCCAGGTGTGATTACTTCATGTCTAGGTTGTATTATAACAGGCTCAGGTAACGAAACATGCACACACACAACACCGGAGGTAGTTGTGTTGGGTTTCACACGAAATTGCAACTTTTCATGAGATGAGAGTAAATTAATCTTTATGCCGTTTATAAAAGCACAGCGCTCAATAGGATTAACCCACATGAGTGCGGATTCGCAAAAATCATATCCTAAGAGCATGTCTTCCGGCAAGTGATCAATTATAGATACTGAGGTAGAAATAGATTGTTCCGCGATGGTTAAAGTCATGTTTACTCTATAACGAACTACTGCAGTGATTTCGCCTACACCATGTACAACTTGTGAAACTTGTTTAGGTGGTAAATTAAAACCAAGACGTAAGAATGCAGACGTGGTCATCATGGTGACCTGTGAACCCGTATCTATGAGAGCAGGTACGTCAACGCCATGAACTTTAACGAGAATGGTGGGTAAATTTGTCCCAGCATGGCTTACAATAGGAATATTAGGATCTAAAGTCTTAGATGCAGGTAGATTGATTTTTTCATAAGTTGCGAGACGACGTTGTAAACGTTCGTACTCTTCGAGAAATTCTTGCGACGCGAATAAGTTAGGACGCGCGCTAGATTCTGGCCCTTTCGCAGTAACCGTGTTTACATCATGAGGAGATGTAAGGGTTGGCTGCGGTGGGGGCACATTCATGGTGGGTTGGTTATCCGCAGTGTATGTGACATAAGGGCGATTAAAATCGTCGATATAGGCTTATTAATTCAAGATGGTCTAGAACGTGAATCAAAAAAGTCGAATGCGGTCGTATTTGGTTTAGCCGAATCTAACGATGACCTTGTTTCGGTTAAATCTTTAATTGATGATTATAATAAAGACTCTGATTTTTCATCTGCCGATATAACGCAGGTATTTAGAGACGGTCCCAAATATTCAGACAAACCTCAGTTTCTGAAAGTTTGTCTTTCTTCGTCACGTGCTCAACGTCGCTTTATTGGTCTTATCAACAAAGTTGTCCGCCCTGCAAATCCAACAAACGTCTACTCGAAATTACGTGCGCGACCGGATTTGTCGTTTCTTCAGCGAAAACGTCAGCGTGAACTTAACGACGAGTTGCACCAACGACTGGACGCGGGCGAGCTAATCTATATATCGACTTTAGGGATGACTGTGTGAAGAAGAAAACTGTACGAGTCTATGATCACTCGTTCTACAGCCCTAAACCATCTAATCCCAAATTTCGTGCTCAACATGGTCAACACGCGTCTAATATTTAGGTAAATTCGCCCCGTTATTTTGTTAATATTAAATGTTTGCTATGTAATTCTCGTAGTATTGTGAATAAGTTAGGGGAACTTCACTTTCTGTTAAATACTGCAAAATTCGATATATTATTTTTTTGTGAAACCTGGTTAAATGAATCTATTTCCGACAGTCTATTATGTCCGTTAAAAAATTATATTATTCTCCGATCAGATCGTAAGAATAAGCGGGGAGGTGGAGTTTTAATTTTTGCTAAACCTCATCTTTATGCTCGATGCGTTAAAGTTCCTGCTTCTCTGTTTGTGTCTGATACTTTAGTAGTTGAAATTTTAAAAGGTGGAGATGTTATAAGATGTTTGTTAGTTTATAGACCTCCTCAGTATGATTTTGATACTGCACTTCGGATATGTAATTTAATTGAATGGGCTACTAATAGTTGTCATCCCGTTATTATAGTAGGGGATCTAAATTTGCCTAAAATTGATTGGTTTCATGGTACTTTTACATTTAATCCATTAAACGAATTATTTTTTGATTACTTATCAGCTAGTGGTCTGCAACAGTTAGTTAAAGAAAATACTCACGATAATACTTTGATTGATGTAGTATTTGCTGCATATAACGTTTTTAATATCCAGGTTCTTCCTCCTTTTTTCAACAAGCGACCATAATTCGATTTCTTTTGAAATTTTAACTAGAACTTTTCAAGATGGAGATAAACCTAGCTTAAATTTCAATAAAGCGGACTACGAGAGTATAGCTACTTTTTTATCCTCTGTTTCTTGGCCTGACATTTTTCTACATGCTCAACAGTTAATGACATGTATAATGTTTTTTTAAGTATATTAAATCCTCTTATTTTTAGTTTTGTACCTACTTTTAGGGCTAAATTAAAATTTAAATACCCTAAAAGCTTACATAAATTATTTCTTAAAAAACGTTCTCTATGGGATAAGTATAAAAGGTGTAAAACTCCAGGAACTAAAGTTAAATATCGAAATCATTGTAAGGCTCTACGTAGAACTATTCATAATTATTTCTCTTCTCAAGAAAACAAATTGCTCAAGAATAATAATCCTAAAGCTTTCTATACTTTTGTAAATAATAGGTTAAAAAGTCGCAGTGAAATTCCTCCCCTAACATTTTCTGATAATAATGTTATAACCGATTCATTACGCAAGGCTAACATTTTTAATGATTATTTCGCTTCAGTGTTTTCTAGTGACATTACTAACGCGAATTTTCTTTTTCAGAAGCGCTGTGATTTTTCGCTTTCTGAGATTATTTTTAGTGAGGATCGCGTATTGGAAGCCATTAACCATCTAAATACGTCTATTGCAGTTGGCCCCGATTGGCATATGTAATCTTTTTATTAAAAAATTGTCGTTTCAAATGATAAAGCCGTTAGTTAGTATTTTCACTGTATCTTTTCTGTCTGGAAATATTCCCGAGCTTTGGAGCATGGCACATGTTATTCCAATATTAAAAAAGGGGGATCCAGCATTAGTGGATAATTACAGGCCCGTTTCTCTTTGTTGTTCTATTGCCAAAATTATGGAAAGAATTATTAATAGTCAATTGTTAGACTTTCTTAAGGTTAATAAACTAATATCTCCTTTTTCAATTTGGTTTTCAAAAGAATAAATCTTGTGAAACACAATTGTTAAAGTGTAAATTTTCATGGATTCAGTCGTTAGCTAAAAAGAAACTGTTGATATAATATATTTAGATTTCTCTAAAGCTTTTGATAAAGTAAATATGGAAAAACTTCTTATTAAGTTAAACGGATATGGAATAAACGGTAATTTGTATGCATGGTTAAAGGCCTATTTGTTTAATCGTTCTCAATGTGTTCGCGTTAATCAGTCTTTTTCAGATTATGTGCCTGTTACCAGCGGTGTCGTCCAAGGAAGTGTCCTTGGACCTACGCTCTTTTCGATTTTTATAAATGATATATGTGATAATATTTGTAGTACGGTTTATATGTTCGCAGATGATATCAAAATTTTCAATATTAGTCGTAACTGTAAATTATTACAGTCTGATTTAGATAAGATTATTGACTGGGCAATTGCATGGGATTTACCTATTTCTCGAACCAAAAGTCAAGTTCTATATTTGGGTAATAATAATCAAAAAGCTGTTTATAGACTAAATGGGGAAATTATTTCTAGTGATCCGTTTGTCCGTGATTTAGGAGTTTTGATTCCTCCAAATTTAAAATTTAAGGAACATTATAATTCTTTGATTAAAAAAGCTTTCTTTAGATGTATTTTAATACGCAAATCATTTTTTTCGCGTGATAAAGGTAATCTTGTTAAAGCTTATAGTTGTTATGTTAGACCTTTATTAGAGTATTGTTGCAGTGTATGGAACCCCTCTTATCTTAAGGATATAGATAGATTGGAAGCTGTTCAACGTAGATTCACTAAATATATTTTTGGCTATAATAATATTTTTTCTTACGAGAATCGTTTAACACAACTTAAATTGTGCAGACTTGAATTAAGACGCTTGCAGATTTGTCTGTGTATGATGTATCAAATTATTTGTCATAAATCATGTTTGGAAGCTGATGATTTTTTTGTATTTAATCATAATATTACCCGTAGCATTAATAGATTTAAATTAGTCATACCTACTGTACATTCTAATTTAGAAAAGTTTGATTTCTTTTACAAATACATCGCAGTTTGGAACGATCTTCCTGACTTCATTGTTTCTTCCCCTAACCTAAACATATTTAAATCTAGATTAGCAAACTTTGATTTATCTAGATATCTTGTGGAGCGCGCGTAAAACTTGTCATTCCATTGACTCGCATGTCCCTTTACTAATTCGTAATTGCATTTATTATATATCCTGTCATTTCGTATTTTAACTGTTGGTATTAGTAATAAAATTTTCTTTCTTCTTCTTCTTCTAGTTTGAATTATAGTATATACCATGCTGTTCATTTGGGAATTGCACAAAAGGTGTATTTTGTTGCGGTTGATTATTATAACGATTATCGTAACGCGAATTTTGATAATTAACACATGAATTTTGGTAATAATCATTACGATTTTGCCTAAAATTCGATCGTGTTTGCTTAGATTCAAAGCGATTATCATTATTTGCATAGCTAGATGAACGATGTTGACTAGAGTTACGATATCGTGATTGAGATCGATGTCTATTTTGCAAATTCGGACGCGATGGCGAACGATTTCGACGCAAAAAGAACGCGACTGGCTGCAATTGCAAGCCATAGAATTATTATTTTGATCAGATTGTGTATTATGATTAGCATTATTAGACGCTTCTTGCCTCTGCCGCGTGAAACATTCCTCATAAATGTGACCTATGCGCTTGCAAAAGGTGCAAAATTTATGAGAGGAACTTTCTGGCTTTTCAGCACGCGACGAGCGATGAAACGTTCTATGACGCGAACGATTTGAGTCATTTTGGTTAGATGCACGAGGAGTATCTTTAGGTAGTACGCTGCCTACGGGAGCAGCTGTTACCGATACGTAAGGCGTTACTGCCTTTTTATCCTCAAATTCTTTATTAGCAAATTCAGCGCTTAGCGCATTGTCCAAAAATTCAGCTAAAGATGCTCTAGGTTTTTTATGATATGCCTCTTTCAAAATGTGTGGTAATAAACCTTCCTTTAATTGATGTCGCATTAAGTTATTGAAATGATGTGAATCAACTTCAAGATAAGGATCAGATTTGATTAACTCTTCGCAAAGCGAGAGATAATAAGCTTTAACCAATTCGTTAGGCTGCTGTTTATGATTCAAAAAACGATTAAAGAGCGCACCGGTGTCCATTGGACAAAATTCGGTTATTAGCGCTTGTTTCATTTTCGAATAAGATTGTTGTATATCAGCAGGTAACAAACGGTATAAACGCATAGCATAGGGATCAAGAAATCCGGTTGCGAATTTTAAACGATCAGCTTTGTCGATATCATAGGTATCGGCAAGCGATTCAAATTCCGCAAAATATGCTTTTATATCCGTTTTATCTCCATCAAAAAATTTTTTGTTAGCAATTGCAATCTGCATTTGTGTCATAAATGGTCCGCGATTCAGGGAATCAGCGAGACGCGATCCACCCCGTGAGCCTTCAGATGAAGAATCTGAACTATAGCGATGACGTCGTCTGCGCGATCTACTTTTACGACATGAGCGACGACTGCGCGGGCGATCATAACTATTAGATGAGCTTTCATCAGAAAATTTGACATGTCTTCTCCTGCTAGATGATTCAGGTAAAGGCGCAGATTCATTTTGCAAATTTGCAGATTCATTATTAATACCAGATAGATTTATCTCAACAGGTTGCATTTCGATATTAGAAGAATGCAAAATAGGATTATTAGGTGGTATTTCCACATTCACAGGATTAGGTACATAATTATTTGGAAGAATTTCTCCTTGCGGTGGAAAATACTGCAGCGGTGGAGGATTTAATTGCTGCTGTGAGTTCACATTCAAAGAATTAGGTACGAAAGAAGGCGCATTACGATTTAAGGACAGCGAAGGCCGAGATCGCGACGTCTGCGAAATCGGTACCGACGGCTGCGAAATCGTAGGTATATTTTCCGAAAAACCCGAGTTTTGCACTGGTTGCAAACCCGTGTTTAAAGGATTCTGTGACAAATTAGATATCTCAGGCGCGCGATTCGTACAATTTTGAATGATATTTTCAGGAACAGTTTCCGAAGGTGAGCGTGAATTTGATGCGCTGTTGCCAGTGGACAACAGTGAAGATGCACGATGCGTACTCTGCGCACGATTCGCACTTTGCGCATTAAATTCAGAAAAATTTGCGCTATCGATTGAGTGGTTAACGCGCTCAGATGAATTATTCTCTATGCGATTCAAAACTGGTTGGGGTTTAAGCATAGTGCTTAGCTCCAGACGCAGTTTACGCATTTCATCAGCATTTTCCTTTTTATCTTGATCAACGCGCGTAGAAAGGTCCGAAAATTGCAAATGAATAGCTTGTAGCGCTTTTAAAATAAGATCATTAGTCACATTAGCATTAGCACGCTCTTTGTTGGCATTTATGCTGTGACTATGAACACTTTCTACGTCAGAATCGGGATTTTCGCGCTCCGAACTGGTTTCAGGATTATTTGCCGTATTAAGAGTAGTTGTATTATCAATCATTGTGTGACTAGATGAGTTGTCTATGTTAGGATCCGATCTAGTTATCGAAGTTTGATTAATGCGTGATCGCATGGTACTCAATAACAGTTCATCTTCAGACTGTGTATTGCTCGCGGCATTTAGTGACGCGGGTAATTTATCATTACTCGCCTTACTAGTTACGTCTGTCGTATTTGTGTCATTACTCGCAGAATTACTCGCGCTACTAGAGTCAACAGGCGCGGTAGGTAATTGGCGAGCTGAAGTAGGTGGCGTAGAAGGTTTTTTCAATTTAGCGGGCGGTGTCCGCAAAACCTTTTTCCTGCCATTTTTGGGTATCAAAAATGTCGAAAAATATGACCTTGGGAAAAATAAATTTCAGTACGTCGAAATTTTGCCCCAAAATAAATGTTTCGAATTTGGCCTTTGTCGATCCGAAAAACAGGTTTTTTCCACGTGAATAGTATTTGCTTACGTGAAGTAAGATATACCTGACGTGAAATGATCGAAAACAGGTAGGACTAAGCCTAAAGCGCAAGAAAGTGTACGTGGTTAGAAAAAACAGGTAGGTAAGAACCTAAATGACGGAATTTCGTCGTCAGGAGAGAAAAATGATAAATCGTCGCCTGAGGGTCGACGTTTATAGAAAAATGCAAGCGTGAGAGCTGCCTTCGTCGATAGAGATCCGACGGAAATAGAAAAATAACGATGACTTTACCACGATACACAAAATCTTTACCACGGACGCTTACTTAAATTGCGCACTGCCACGATCGCGGTCGATACAACAACAAGGGTGAACAAAATGTTACACATTTTTAGATGGCCAAAATGATAATTTTTGGATCGAAAAATAATTTTACGATGATTGATCAGTTCGGCTGTAGCTAGCAGCCTAAAGGAGGGAACGTCCAATGTAAATGTAGGGGCCTGCGTCTACAAGAGCGACACAGACCGGCCTAACATTACCTTCGAGATTTACCTAGGTACGTAGGTACTTAAGTCTACGCTTAGCGCTGGCCCCGATCGCGCAGCCCTGGATAGCTTTCGATCTTTGGACCCTTAGAGACCTTACGGCTTCGATCCCCTCAGCCCTAATATTGCTGGCTGCTTCTTGTCGGGTGATCTCAGCAGCTACGCCCTAAGACCTAAGGCTACCTACCTAGTCTCGGTATTTGCCGCGGAGGTCAGTTGACCTATCTCAAGCTCAAGTTGAATATTTAACTTATTTTCCAATCAGTGCCTGATTCGAAACGTTTTTGGTTCCTAATACGTGTAGCACAATAGACTATGAAAACAACAACATCGAGCTCTAACCTGATCAATCATCCTTAAAAATTAGATAATATTTTTGATCAATTTTTGGTTTGAGAAATAAATTAAGATTTCCAAATAGAATAAGTAAACATATGGGATTTACCTATCCATCCACTCTGATGAGTTGCAATCCTCGACGTAGGAGTGGCCGGCCTAACCCTCGGTATATCCGAAAACCCCTGGGTAGGCTTTTCTCTATTTTATTTCGACGAAGAATTCACGGCCTAATCGCCGGACAACAAAAATAACGCAAAAAGAAAAACGAAAACGTACGGACTATACAAACGTACGACGGCCAACAAGACTGCCAACAACACTAACTACATTGGCCTTAAGAGACCATTACAGTAAAATAAACGAAGATCAAATTAACATAATACTGATACACTTTTAACTCAGATCGAATGTTCTCGATTAACATAAGCGGTATGCATTAAACGATTACTATTATCATACACTTAACTCTATGCTACCGGACAAGTATCTTAATGTTTTTTATTATTGAAAATTGGGGAAATAATGGGAAGACCGAAGGCATAGCCCACAGTGCACTATCGTAGATAGCTACTAGTATTGGCTATGTTATGGCTACCGCGAACTGCTAAGGCAAGTTCGCCTACACGTGTAACTCTCGCAGTTACATAAGTAAGTCCCGTAGGCAAATGTTAGCCTTGTCCGTATCTGTGCTGATTCAGTAGGTACAGTGCGGACAGCTACATTACCAGTTTGATGCTTCATCTCTATATGAAGTGGCGCAATTGCTCCTTTGGTTGAGCACTGGTTCGGCTCCCACCAGCGATCGAACACTGGCCGGTGGCGGCACTCAGGTTGCCCAGTAGGACTCTACATATACTACTTACGGACATTATTTCGTTCAGAATTCTCATAATTTCGAGAAAACGTCGGCATAATCAATTCTTTTCAACGGACTGAACACATGGAGAAAAATTTCTTTTTTCACGAAACATCATGTGGAATTCCAAGCTAAACCTGGCAACTTGAAATGCAAAGGAACTATAGTCTGTTTCACACAACTTCGGTCATAAATTTTAAAGCCACCTCCGACAGTAAGCTGACCGATTGCGATTATAACTTTGTCGATGAAGATTTTTAAAATTTATGCACGTTGGAATCAATTCGGAAAAATCAATTTCAAAGGCGTGAGATCAAGTTTTGGAATTCACAGCGACTGATTTACTCGAAGAAAGTAAAATTTCCAAAAGGACTTGGAACCTCAATTTGCATAAAAAATAGTCAGAGTTTTTTTGAGCCAAAATGCTAAAAATATCGTAAAAGTATGTCAAAAGTTTACGGTCAATTTCTAGCACTTTTGCAAAAAATGTTGATTTCCAGATTTTTCTCTTCTGAGGGTCTACTCTCTAAACCCCTAAGTGCTCGCGAATGCACAGATTAGGACGACACCTAGAGGTTATGTGAAGATACGCAGAGTAGGTATGCACATATAAACTAGGTACGTTATTAAACATTTTCAATTCATTTTGCTAAGCCTGGTTGGTCCCCCACATATGTAAGTACCTGCGCACCAATTTACGTCGGCGATAATTCTTAAGAGAATACCGAAAGGTACCTACCTATATCTGAAACAGAATATAGTGTTTTACACCAAAATTTTACAAACGTTATATGAAGGATCTTTTGACATTCTTCGGATTTTCAATGATAAAAATATATCAAATTCTCAGAAATAAGATATATGCACTTACCCAACAAATATTGATAGTTCAGCGAGTGCATACGAAAAATCTATTTTTGGTAGGTAGTTGTGAGTGAGTGATCTTTACTGAACATAAAGTTGAATGCGACAATATGGACAGCAAATAGAAGACAAATTTTCAAATATATTCTACGATATTCTTCGGATCTTTCAGATATGTTCTCAGCGTCTTAGGAAGCGGCAACCGATTTATATTGTCCCTGCGGACAAATCGCAGAATTTCGAATCTGCATAAGTGTTTAAGCGAAGGTATGACCATAAAACGGGATATAGGATAGAGGAAACGGATCTGCTCTGTAGTGCGTCCGTTTTCACTCGCTTCGGGTCTGAGGAAGAACTTATGATGGCCTTCTTGAGAATGCGACATTTTCAGCAGAAAATCCATCAATTCGATCAACGACTTACTCTCCAAGGAACCGGGAAAATCAAGACAAAACCGGCCTGTCAACAGCAATAATTTAATAACTATAGTCAGTTCCATTCCAAACGATCCATTTTCGCTAGTCTTATTATTGTATTAGCTTTTCACAGAAAGAACGGCTTCTTCAATAAATGGTCTGACAGCAGCTGGTTGGTTAAAACTCTTCATATTGATGTTTACTGTGCTTCGTTTAAAATGTGGCTTATCTTACAAACTATCGCAGCAAACTAAACCGTAAAATATTCTGCTACAGCAATAAACCGTAAAGCGAAAATGGGCCGTTTGGAATAGAACAGACTATACTTATAGGTTAGAAAATCGTGCTCACAAAAAGGAATAGATTAGTCATATTGTTTGACTCCTAAGACCTTCAGCCAGTCAACATATTAATCTACTCGCAGACATGTAGTGTAATTAATTAAAAGAAATTGGTGTCATTTTGGACCACAGGTGTTTTGAAGTTTCTATACCTGTTCTTTTAATCTCTAAAAAACGTAGGCTAAGAAAACATGTGCGTTATAAATCAAACGTCTTGCCGAAAATATTTTTAAATCTTCTTTTCATTCGGACGATCGCATCATCTTTGCATAGCTATATAATTAAAGAAATTGCGTCACATCATGAAATGCGACGTCAAAAGTTTCAACGAAGGTACGTGTAGGTATTTAGAAATATAATAATCCATTCATATTTTTAACTAAGTATTGCTGAACCATATAAGAATAAATAGGAATTCTGAATAAAACTGAGTAACAGTAATATTTCGGAATCTGTTCGTCCAAACATTTATCAGAATATTATCAAGTCTGTACAAGATCGTCTGGTTGAGGAATTCAACGGACTACAAATAAATCTACTGTTATACAGACTGACATAAACTAACAACATTAAAATGCCTTATTTAAGTTATAAACGATCGGCACATGTGTATTTCAGTTTAAATCAGCTGACAGAATAAAGCTTAAGTTAATATTGCTATAAAAGTTATGCAATTGTTAGAAAGAAAAGTATGATAGAAAAAACCGGTGACTCACATACACGATCTTGAGTGGGTTTTTGGAGGATTTCACCCATCCTCCTCCAGATATTTTTTCACCCTTTGAAAATTCGTACAAAGAGTGCTACTAGCTATCTGCTTGCTCAAGAGTGTTAAATTTTAAGCCTTTCGCGCTATAAACTCATTTTTGACTATATTTTCTTTAATTTATTAGAATTTTTCGGTATTTTTTCAAAATTTCGTCCTTTTTACATTTTAGAAAGATGAACATCGTCAGAAACGCCAAAAAACGATGTTTTGTGGGCATACCGATTACGCACCATTATGATGAGCTATTCTAATGTGCGTGACGTCCTCGTGAGTCTTGATGCTCAAGGCAAAGATGTATCTATCATCCGATGAGTCTCGTACGATAAAAGAGCCTTCGGGCTTTTCGTCCAGCACCAAACGCGCTTCCTCTGCACTTAAGGCGCCCCAATACCACCCTATCTGCCAATATAATCTGACTTAATATTGGCAAGAAAATATTTTGAAATATAGATAATTTCCTAAGTAAGGCGATTTTTCGGCGAATAAAAAATTCTGAGGCAAGTTCGTACAGTCATCATAGATGCTCAGCATGGCTGATCTGCTAAAGGTCAAAAGTTCGGTTTTTAGACCAAAATGAGCTCAAAAACTGATATAAGCGCTAAAGAAGCGTTAAAACTAATTTATTACACAGTTAATGGCCAATTTAAAGCACTTTTGAAGAAAAATGTTAATTTTCACCAATTTCTGGTCTTCATGTTGCCTCATTTTCCCCAAAAAAGTTTCCCATTTTTCCATTCCGGGGGTTCTAGACCACAAACCCTCCATCGTGCATGACTGGAAGCCACCGCTGTACTGCGTAAGAGCAATTGAAATCCTGAAAACTTTCTCAGATTCTGCAATGAATGCATTTTCCACTTAGAGCGCGAAACAAAGACATCGTTATTTATTCAATCATTATCAATTTTTCTGTATTTTTAAAGCGTTTTAGGTTTCAAAGAATTCAAGCGCAGGAATAAGAAATATTTGAGAATTGAAACATTTCGAGACAAATTTCAAACAGGTTTCTCCTGATGGTTTGCTACTATTCATCCTAATAAGTTTAGCCTTGGTGACCGACTTGTCCATATTACACACCGCAGATTCTATTTCTTACTTGCCCAATGATCATTTTACCTACTCAGAAAGGAACCAAGTGCTAACATTAAGAATGAAATCATTAAAAATACGGATATATTTTTTATGGCGCCGCAGCCAACTATTCTTAGGCGAAAGAAGGACCGGCCAGGCCACCCCGCCTTCCCTAAATCCGCCCTTGATACCATCGCGCGTTAAAGTAAAGCCATTTTAAATAAAAGTCTTAGTAAAATCAAGTTGAGTGAAATTCCTTCTTGAAATTTTAAGTAAAATTATTTTTTTAAATTTAAATTTCACTTTACAGTAAAAATCAATTTTACTAGAAAGTTGACATTTCACCAAAAACCTCAATGATTGTGAAAGCATTTATAGTGTGAAGTATAAAAATTTTACCGACTGCAGTATCGAATTTTCGAAAATCCGAGACAGAAAGATCTATCAAAGTCTCCTTAAAGGCGGTTTTCTTTTTTGTAACGACATGAACAAGCAAACGCAAGGGCGTAGCCGGGGGGGACGCGGGGACATATGCCCCTAAAAATTTTTCAGACAAGTTTGTTAATTTTTAAGGTGCAAAAAGGCAAAAACGTCAAAAATTCTTCATTGAAAATATGGCCAAATTTTCTTGTTTTGCGCATCTGCTTTCTGAACTACGAGTATGTATGGACATCTTGCTAATATGAAGGCTGCAAATGGGCCGACAAGAAACAAAACTTTTATCGACACATTTTCCTATAGCTTATTTTCAGTCATCCGTCCGTTACTCCGTTACAGCACTATGTACATAACAGATATTGAAAAACGCATCTCAGCTCAGAACACATTTCATATTTACTAGCAGCAAACAGTTGAAAAGTGTTATGAATGGAGTTAATACATTTAAATGTTTCTAGGCTAAAATAAGAACTAAGATTTAGCAGATTTGGCGAAAATTTAAACTTTACGATGTAAGATTAGAGTGCTCTTTCAAATTTTTTGGGGCTCTGCCCGGACCCCACTGAGCAGCGCTTTAGCGCGTCATCCATAAAATTTCTCTTGTACGTGCACAAAGATTTTTGAGAGGAGAAAAATGGTAAAAGTGTTAAGAATTTATAAAAACTGAGAAAAAGATTTTGATGTTTTATGATTTTAAAATGATTATAATTTTATTATTTAATTTATTTTATTACTAAATTATTTTGTATGATTTGAAAACGGTTTTAATTGAGTTTAAAGGGCAAAACTGTCAAAATTTTCCGGCGCATTGTGTTATTTCTCTTAATAAAGCTCCAGCATTGAGTTTTTAAAGCTTGAAATTTTCAGAATATTCTAGTGCTTCATTTTAACTTACACGGTTTTCCCGTTGAAGCCTAAACTTATGGCATTACGTCAAATTGTTTTGTGCAAACTTGACACTTTTCTGCTCTGCCAGTGTTCACAAAGCCACAAAATTGTGTTTAGGACGCAAAAAATGACTAAAGCGCCACTTGACATTTCTAAATCATTTGTCAATAAAAGGTCATAAATTCTAATTGAGAACAGTAAGAATATCGAAATTTCACGGCGCCCCGCGCCGCATTAAACTTTTTTTTGTGTTTTGATCGTCAGAAACACATGAATTGGTTAGGCCACACTAAGGTCGAAAAATCCAGTTTTACAATACATAATGTGTAACGGTACAATATCAAAGCATTCAATGCAAAAGCAGTCTTGAAAAATTTTATGTGTGCCCTGCCTCCCCCCCCCGAACCAAAATCCTGGCTACGCCTCTGAGCACGCGTACAAAAAATCTACAGTCAATCATTTTACTAGCAAAACCTTTTTGTTTACCTATTATTTACGTGAAGGGTCATAGCAAAAATGCTACCAACCAAGTTAAAATTGCCACCCATCACGTTATCATTTTAAGAGCTCGTTTCCTCTATAATCAACTTGTTAAGCATAAAGAACAAAAAATTGTCAAATACATTTCGCTATATGCATTTAAACTGTCCAAGGCTAAAATGCATCAAATTCGTGAAATTGTAATGCAAATTATTGCGTGTTCAGATAGCATGATTATAGTTCAATGAATAACCTCGAAGAATTTATCTTCAAGTGCCGAAAAAGGCGAAAACAGTTGAAATTGCTCATTTTTTCCGAAATCACCCTGCATCGCAAAAAGGTTGTTCTAAATACTTTGTACGCACCTCAAGATCTTCGTCCGTACACAAAATACATTAAGTCTAGAAGACATGGACAACGAATCACAATTTCTTCACCTAGGATGGCTAAGGTCGACGTAGGACTCATTTTTGACTTACTTCAATTTACTCTGATTTTTTTCAAAATTTTTAATGTTTTATTTTCTAGAAAAAAACGAGCATTGCCCAAAACATCAAAAATCAGCGTTTTTGACGTGCACTCTTCATGTTCTGACCCAAAAAGACACTTTAAAGAAACTTTTGGGGTTAAGCCCAGAATTCCCATGCTTTACATGGACGGTAAATCACGGATACTCAAGAACACGTATGCTCACCTTTCTCAAATTGTGTATCTCAGAGGACATGTTCGACGAGCTTCTAGCTGATTATTCATGATGCTTCGATGAGCATGCCGTTGCTGATCGGACAATAGGAAATGAGATCAAGAAAATGAAGCATATCATTCCGTTACCATACATGTAATAACAAAACAATTTAATGTTTCACGAAGCTAGTAGACAACTGTTCGGAAAGTGATCTTTTCCAATTCGAAAATAATAGGGTTCAGTATCGAAAATGTATTACAAAGAACACTTTTGGCTTTAAAATGATTGGTAACTACACGTAAAAAACATATTTTTACGTTTCTTACGACGTCCTTTCTTTATAGAGGCCGAAACAATAAGAAATTTTTCGAAAATATTGTTAAAGAGCACATGAAATGTAAACATAGCATTTTCTTCGTTTTTTAGAAAAACCGAAAATTCTAAGGGGTCAGCAGCACTTTATGGGGATCAGCAGCCATTCTGGTAGATCAATTCCCAAGAACACATATATAGTTCGAAGTGAGATCAGACTACGTTATGAGTAAGAATGATCAAAGCATTTATCAATAAAGTTACATTTAATATTTCACCTTATGACGACATAAAGGGATCAGTTGAAAGCAGATGTTCTTATTCCAAGAGCTGAAATGCTTCGGATATGATTTGGATGTAAAAAAAGATTTGAAAATTACGCAATCAGAAACACTTTTAAAACAGTGAATATCCCAAAAGCTATATTTTATCGTCTTTTTCGAATGAAATATTGATTCTTTTCTCCTTTCGATAGAGCGATACCGAACTGCTTGCTTCAACATGCTAATTGTATAATGGATGGAGTTGTTTCAGAGAAACCCGAATAGAGCGCGAAATGGCATGCTGAAATAAGTCCAGCGATATAGCAATGTGACAATTTATAGAATCATAGCTAGGAATGAAGGTTTTGCTTGCATATGTATCACAATAAGCAAGCCTCAATTTTTATTCGATAAATAAGGAAAGACATCCAGTCCTAGACAATCATACCAACAGCCGATTTTCGAAAGCAAGAGTACCCAACAATAAATACAGTACACCTTAGGAAGAAACACCAATAAATAAGCAATAAGATCACAATATAATCTGATTTTTGTAACTGCCTCGTAACTCCTTGTGGGGTAGCACAATCGAATTCAGAATCATCTCTTCATTTGGAATCTGTACATTGCATCCTATGAGCAAAACAAACGGTGCAATAACAAATACAAGGGACATTAATAATAAATCTACTAATTCAACAAAGGTCCATTCTGCATTGACATCTTAAAAGTTAAAATGTCCTATATCTCCTATATTTTGAGAACCGTTAGGAGATACGCGAAAATAATGGCATTTTTGAGAGATTTTTCGACGAGATCAATGCCATGGTGAAGAAAAAAATTTAAAAAATTGGAAAATTTTCTCGCTTGATTTCAAACTTGGATATCAAAGATCTATCTTTTAAGCTATCTGTATGACTAATTTCTCAATATCAAGTTGAAGCTAGACTACAAAACATTTCGAAATACTTGTCTTTGCATTTAATTTTGCAGTTTTGGAAAGAAAACTAATGAAGAAAATAATAAATCGACGCGAAGCGCCTGAAATTTTACATATTCGCGATTTTACAGTCAAATCTGGGCTTCTAAGATAAGAAATAAGATTGAAAATAAAAAATGCGGCGCGAAGCGCCTGAAAATTTTGAGTTTAGTAGCTCAAAAGTGTGCTAGAAACGCATTTTAGCTGTCCTTTTAGTAGGCTTCGAGAATTTTTAATTTTTTATGCATCAATTCAGAAACAATATCACGCTACTACTTGCACTAGTATTTTAAATCTTCTTGCCAGGAAAATAGTAAATTCGAGATTTATTTGAGAAAAGATGCCTGCTTGAAAAACACAAAAGATAAATTTCATGATTCGTATAGTCTATTTCATAGAAGCAAGAAACGTTTTCGTTTCAAAATAAAAATGCGCATGAAATACTAGCCAATATATTTCTGGAGAACGCATGCCGATGGATACAGTCAGTGGGGATCTAGAATTTTCGAAAGAGGGGCGGCGGTACAACAACTTTACGAAAACCACCCGAGAATAGGTCCGAAATTTGCCCTTCACGTGCAAACAGAGCGTGTTTTCAGCGTTTAACGTTGTCAATTATTACTTAAAATCGCTTTTGGAGCAAAATTTTCTCAAAAAATTTTAAAATTTTTGAGTTTTGTGCGACAAAAATCATTAAATTTATCGTACTTTAGCGAAAATACGGTGCGAAGCGCCGGAAAATTTTGAAATTTAGGCCGAAGGACGTCTAGAGGCCTAAATTACTGCTGTGTCTGTAGCATTTGACGCAGAGCGTCGAGAAGTTTTGAAATTTACGCTTAAAATACAAGAAAATCGTGCTAAAATAGCTGTTTCTGCTCTTGAAATCGATTTAAAACCTATTCTTTGAGCAAAAATATGGCTTCCAGACCGCAGAGAAAGTTCCGGAAAAATGTGAGAAATTATGATCAACGACGGCCCAAAATCATTGCAAATTACATATCCATTCTTTATCTCGCCAACTATGTTGGACCGATAATGGCGGGGGGGTGCGCCGCTCCCGCCCTTCCTTATATCCGCACAGTAAAACAAAAAACAAACCATTTGTGATCGATCTAAGGCTTTTCCTCACCACTAAACTGATAACAATGCAGTTAATACAATAAGCTTTGATAACGCAAATTTTGTCTAACGTGTTTAAGTGTTTTAATCATAATCAGTCACGTAGGTATTCTGACACATTTTTCGAGTGGAATGCTAATGAGAGACATTTTTTTCTTATAGCAAAACGACACATGAATTCATTAATTTTATAACATTTAATGATTTCATTATTTCAAATATATTATAAATCGAAAAAAAAACATAAATTAAGGGGCGGCTCCTCTTTGATCTATTATCAAGACGCACGTAAAATACTCGATGTTCTAATAAATTTTAAAAAACGATGCAAAGTGATAATGCTACGTATGTAGCTTACTAAGACGAATAAGAGAATGATCATTTTTTGCGTTTTTAAAATTATGATATGTAGCTTGAGAACAATGACTGTCCACCAAACGTGCAACGGCTCGAATTTTCGGGAGGAGGGGTCCCCGGCTATTTTAAAGGAGAGGGTACATTACCTCCAATTTTCGGCCAAAAATTGCAAAAATGACATAAAAATAGCCAAAACGCAAATTTTCGCCAAAAATCGAAGGGCGATCAAAATTTTTCGACTCAGGGGTGGCAGGACTTCGAACTTTGGAAGGGAGATCTACCAAAGCCCTTGTTATACGTATGCTGCCTACATTTATAAACTTGCTCGGCTGAGGAAAAAATAAAACAAACCGCACGATATGCACTTATTCCGCCCATCACACTTATGTGAAAAGTAAGTTATCAATGTTTATGCTTTCTATGTAAATTAATATACTAGCTTTAATCAGTATCAACCAAAGATGCACACCATGGCCGATCTGGGGCGGGCGGGATTAGCCGGTATGGGGGGTGCAAAAATAGAGCTATTTTGGGCTAAAATGACCTCAGAAAACTGGTATAAGCGCTAAAATAGCATTAAAACTATATTACACAGTTTCTGGTCAATTTTCATCCGTTTTTGGCCTTTACCAAAATTTTAAATTTTTCTAATTCTGGGGGAGAGGGGGAGTCAGGATCCCCAAACCCCACGTGCATGTCTAATAACAAGACAGAATGTTAACCAGAAATTAATAATCTGCGCGAGCATAAAAAATAAATTTGACTGCTAATCAAGCATGCGATATTACTACTACGGAAGCGTCTGATACGTATGCAATTCCTGAATATCGAAACCTGGCACACATGCACACCCTCAGGTCGTAACAGATAATTCCATCGCCCTTATTGTCATTTGTTTTATTCATGGAAAGCGAAACACGACGAACTATGTATCAAAATTTAAAATTAATTACGTAAAAAATTACTAGTTCAAAGTCCCCCCAGAAGACTCGCTTCACTCCCTCCAGAAACTTTTGACCTTGTGCATGTATGAAACATTAAAATAGCTGGTTAACTCGCTTACCTAAAATCGTTATGCTAGGATTAAGACGACCGTTGCTGTGAAACAAAGGTTTACTTTCCAATTTGGCGAATGGCATGTTAGGATTAGGACCCGACGGCGTTCCTAAAAATGATTATGAATTCATCGAAATAACATTGACATTGAAACACGAATGAATCATTAAGCTGATATGAAGCGAAGAAGCACATCGTTTATCAAAAAGAAATACAAGTTAACATAATATTTTCTGGATTTAAATGACGGAAATCATATACAAGTAAATCTGACTAAAAAAGTCAAAGTTGCTCTTCGTAATAAACAGTTTGATTCTTTTAGGAATTTCATCGACCTGCTGTAAAAAATAAAGCACTATTTCTTCAGGCAGCTACTATTAGAAGCAAATGGAAAAAACGCCATAAATAGCGAAATGAAATTTGCAAAGGATGAAAAAATAATTTACAACGAAATCATAAGACCGTCAAGTCTGAATGAAAACGAATTGTGTAAAATTATCAAGCCGCATCTAAAAATAATATCAATAAATTAATAAAAAGTGCCAATATCTCAAATTAATGAGTCAAAATCGATTTTAGTCATTGGATCGGACGTGTCCGATCATGCTGCTTTAAGATGCCATCAGAAGCGAAGAAGCACATCATATATCAGAAAGCTATCACGACGAAAAATAAAAACAAATGAAAGACAGACCACCTTCAATTCTTGACCAAAGACCGACCGAACTATTCCAGCCAATTATGGAGTGTAATATGCAACAATGATCCTATGATTAGAAAATAACAACAAATAATATGAGCAAGCCCTGCCCATGTATGAGTATGAATCACAGAGATAATGCCATGGTGCAAAGGAGGAATTCTGGAATTTAGAACCAGCGTCCATATTTGTTTCGCGAAGCAAATGACAAAAACGATCAAAATAGTCTATATAGAGTGCTTTTATACAGTAACGTACCGTTTCAGCATTTTTGGTCCATTTTTGACAGTGATACGTTCCAATGGTTAAACAGAGATGTACCGAGGCTTGGTTAAAACTCTTAATATTGCTTTTGGACGCAATTTGTTGCATTGATAGAGAAAAAGTAAACTTCAACACTCCGGCAATGATGCGGAAATTGAGGTGCTTCCACCAGACAACTTTTATTTCGTTGTAGATTTCAACGAACTAGACGCACCTAATTTTTGTGTGACAATAAAACTGACGAAGTTCATACTAAGTCTAATCATTCATGTTAATAAGTTTGCACCCAACAGCAATCATTGTTGAATAGTGTCGAGCCATAACTTTCAATTAAAGTTGCATTTGCATATCATTTAGGGTCTGGAATCAGCTTGGTCTGGGTCATAGAGCTTTTTTTGAGCTAAAGAAGCTTTAAAAATGGACAGAGGTTTGAAAAGCGTAATAACTACATTAGTTCTCAGGTTCTAGTCTAATCCAATCATTTTCGCCAAGAAACCTCGACTTCTGTCCTTTTTTGGCATAAACCTTACCATATCTACCCAGGAAATTCGCCTTTTTTCCCAAACCAGACAATCACACAGGGTATTGAAATACTAGATTCTGAAGCTGGGAAGTAGTAATTACTATAAGTCGGTTTTTCCAAGGTCAGAAAATGGAAATTTAGGCGAAAACCAGTTATGTTAAACATCACTGACTGACACACGTCCAATAGAAGCCTGATAGAGTATGGTCTAGCGCAAAATATTTTACTTAAAACTTAAGTTACAGACTTTGGGAAATTGATTACGTGTTTTGTCTAAGCTTAGGCGTTTTAAAATTATGACAAGAGTACCAACCTAAGACTGTTTTTGGTACGAGACAAAGATTTAAAGTCTCAAACAAACATTTTTAGAGTCGTCTTTGTACAAAGCATAAAGGCTTTTAGGGAGCATAGTGATAGTAGTTTTGACGCTTTTTGGAGTGTTTTTTAGTAAAATTACAAAAAGATGCTATCGCTTGGCGCCAAATATCGTAATTGCAATCTGCTCAACTCAAAGCGCGAGCATTAAACACTCCAAAATCAATCTTTGTATAACTTCAGCCATCGTTTTACAGACTCAAGTAAATTTTCAATACCCTGATGACTAAAGGCCTATTCATACTTCGTCCGATCCGGCGCCGCGCGGCGCCGCATGCCGCACCAGCCGGACTCTTGCCGGACAGAGCCGCAGGCGGCAGTGTGCGGCTCGAGTCCGGCGGGATGCGGCATGCGGCGCAGCGCGGCGCCGGATCGGACAGCCAATCCGACTTTCATTCATACTTCATCCAGCTTCTTCCGGCTAAAAATCAATATTTTGCACCTTTGCACCGCAACAAACATTGATGTTTTTATACTGTCTCTCTGTCGATCAGCGTTTCCAACATACCTGGGCGTGGGGTGTTTGGGGGGCATGCAACCCCGCAGAAACCAGAATACCCCAGAAACCAGAATACCCCCCCAGAATTCAATTGTTGAAATTTTTTGTGTTTTTTCGCAATTTTTTGATGCCAATGGATAGTGCTCGATGAGAAACGTTGAAAAATACAATAAAATTAATTGACTGCAACAATAAATAGCACAAAATAAACGAGACACAATATGCCACATGTCGCACCAAACTTCCGACTCTCAATGCGCTTTTATACGACGAGTACAGAGCAGCAAATTAATCAAAAATTCAAAACTTAAAAAATGAAATAGTACAAAATAAACAAGGCGTGCAATGCGCTACATGTCGCGCCAATCGTCCAAAGTACAGGGCAGTCTGCTAAAAATATTGATTTTTTACGCAGTCCTATACATTTCATGTGTGCCGGACGGACGAAAGTTGAAACCAACTCAACTTGTCCGTTCCGGCAAAAGTAGCCGCATTGCGGCACAGATTATGACGTCACGCGCGTGGAAAAGTCGGGCGCGTGCCGCATGATGCCGGACTCGTGCCGCAGCGGTTTTGTCAATTTTTGCATTCCGACACCAAACCGGACGGAGCCGGACGAAGTATGAATGGGCCTTAAGATCGTGTGTATGTATGCGCCAAACCCTACGCGCAAGTCTGCATGCAGCTCTAGTAGATGAGGGAGCAGTTCACTATATATCTCGCTGCATATAACACTAATTGAAGATGAGATTGTTTTCATACAATACCACATGAAATTCATGATTAGATTTGATTTGATGGGCATTTACTTGCTTACATAATCAATAAGTTAAAAACTAAGTGGAGAAAGTAACCACACACAATCATAAACAACTTAGTATTCACCATGAGAAAGAGAAAATTTTTCAGCTGAATATGGTCCTTACTTGATGAAGTAAAGGTGATATGCGTAGTAATAATTATAATTTATATTTATTATTATATTTTATCATTAATGATTACTACTTTATTATTTTTTATCACTACTCATATATGACATAAAGTGACAAATAAGAGCTAGGCACATTTGTTTCATAACAAATGCCGACATGGGGATGTCATACGACCACATTATTATCGTATGTTTCCAGGCCCCGGCCCTGGTACAGCTCTGAATTAAATATTTAAAAATTTTTTAATCCAGCGCAGAAGGACAGGAACATTTCAAGTCTTGATTTTGACTTGATCTGAGGTGCTTCATGTGTGGCAGAATAAAATTTTTTGCTTATTGATTTTTTATTTTCATAAAACGGCAGAGTGAAAAACGTATGAGATATTGGCGATAAATTAAGGTTCGATATAAATAATCTTTGCAGAAAAAATTCGATTCTTTTAGGCGTTTTGTTGATCTATGAAAAAATTGATTAAATATTACTTTTGGTAACCTACATTAGAAGCACGCTGAAAAAACAACAATTTTCCATCAAAATTTGTTATATCATACACTTTCTCATTTATAAACGAGTATCTAAAAAATAAACGAATATCTAAATGAGCATCTAAAAAAACGTTTTCAGGAATTATCGGTCACGACTCACAAAGTCTGACATGTAACAAACAACTGCTGAGCACATCGAAATCCTTAGCATTGTATTGCACAGCAGTTGCATAATTACGCAACGTATTATTTATCCCTTCCATGGCAGGCTCGGTCTGACACCTAGAACTCCAGAGCATGAACAAGTATGCGCTGACAATCAGACATGCACAGCATGCGAATTCTGGGAGGGGGTTGAAATTTTAAGGTGCCTTTTTTGGGCCCAAGAAATGATTGATACATGTCAAAAACATAGTTTTTCGGCATTTCTGACGATTATCTATCGTCCTAGATCATAAAAGCAGAAAAATTCCGAAAAAAATCTAAAATTTCTAACAATGTGAACAAAATAGTCGAAAAATGAGTATACGGCGCAATTTGACACTTTTGAGCAAATATATAGCTAAAACGCTTAAAACAGCACCTTTTCTGCGCATTTTTCGGAAACTTCAGGAAAATTGTTAATTCTGGAGGAGGAGAGGTGAAAACTTTGGCGGGAAAGGGGCGAAATTTTTTCTCTGGGGGGGGGTGAAAATCCCCAAACCCTACAAGATCGTGTATGCTGACTAACACGCATCATGTGAATGCGTGGTTCCTCCACAATCAACTACTGTAACAATGATGCATACCTGCAATGTCGCATTGTCTAAAATAATCGATTCTTTAACGCGAACGCCTTCGCCAACACAAACGTTTTTTCCTATACTTACATTAGGACCAATCTGGAAAATTTTTGTATGATAAGAATGCGTCTTTTTTATTAGAAGAATCAAGATGAAAAAATAGAATGAGCTAAGCAGATCAAATGAATTTTAGCGACACTTGACGCAAAAATATACTCAAATTAACACCACTAATACGCAACTGTCAAGAAAATCGCAAAAAGGTGGAAAAAATTAAATTCAGTAAAAATAAACGATGTTACTACAGTGTTTTTTGTAATCGGAAAAGATTTTTCCCGATGTACAAAGCAAAGACTTTTCGGGACCGTCTTTGTACATGTACAAAGATTTTTGGGAAGACAAAAATTGCAAAAAAGGTCTAAAATTCGCAAAAATTTTCGGCGCTTAGCGCCGAAATGAGTAATTGTGTGTCCTATTATATCTTTATAATGGCAGAAATTGCATTTCAAAAGGAAAAATGTCAAATTTTTCGGCGCTTCGCGCTGTTTTAAGACGATTCTTAGTGATTTTTGCCATTTAAGACCCAGAAATTAGCTAAAATACACTACCAAAAGTCGAAGAACTCTGTTTTTACCACACTGAAATTGCTTTGCTACTGTACCATATTATAGTACCCAAAAATTTTGGGTGTTCAAAATAAACAAAGATTTTTAGGAAGACAAAAACTGTAAAAAGGTGTAAAATTTCCCAAAATTTTTGGCGCTTAGCGCCCAAATGATAAATTGTTTGTCCTATATATCTTTCAAATGGCAGAATTTGCATTTAAAATGGAAAAATGTCAAAAATTTCTGGGGCTTCGCGCCGTTTTGAGAAAATTTTTAGTAATTTCTGGCGTCAGAAACCCAAAAATTAGCTAAAATACACTACCAAAGATCGAAGACCCTGTTTTACCACACTAAAATCGCTACTGTACTATATTATAGTACTCAAAAATTTGTGTGTACAAAATATACAAAGACTTTTGGGGACCATCTTTGTACGTGTACAAACGGACCTTGTAAAAAAACACTGTTACTAAGAAGGCATACAACTTCGATACTGCAGAAATATTAAGATTAAAATGAGAAAATAATTCCGGCAAAATTGAAAGATTTTCGAGAGGTAAAATAAGAAATTTTACCAGATTGCATTTTTCAAGTCCAGTAATCTTAAAAAAAACTAAAAAGGATTTACCAAGGCAGAAGGATGAATTCTGGCAGAAGGATGGATGTACACATCTCCAATAATTGTGGCGCTGGTTTTTGCCAACCGATCTGGATGTGTCTGATGATACAGCATCAAATAATGACGATTCGCATAGATGGCTGACCTAAAAAGTATGCACTTTAAACATATGCATACGATTACTTTCACTAAAAAAGCTTCTCTTCAAGATGATTAGAAAATAAATTACTTAAGGCAAAACTAAGGCGTTGATCAAATAGGCTGGATACTAACGGAGACTTACAGCCCCGGCCAACAGAGCAACTAACTAGTCAATCAACCAATCAACCAGCCGACCGACCAACTAAGAAGCCAACCAACCAACCAGCCAACCAACCAATTACCTAGCCAACCAACCGGCCAACCGACCAACCAACTAGCCAACCAACCAATCAAACAGCCATCCAACCGGCCAGCCAACTAGCCAACCGAATAACCAACCAATCAACTGACTAGCCAACCAGCTAACCGAACAACCAACTAAACAACCAACCTATCAAATGGCCAACCAAACAACAAAACAATAGGCCAATCAACCAACCAACTAGCCAATTAAACAACTAACCGGCCAACCAACAAGCCAACCAAACTGCTCAAACAACTATCTGGCCAACCAACCAATTAGCCAATCAATGCATAACCGACTGATCAACCAAATCCTAAACCAACTACTCAGCCGATGAACGAACAAACCAAACAGTCTGCTGATTAACTGACAAGCCAACCCATTTAATGACCAACCGACCAAATGACGAAACATCAGATCAACCAACCATCTAACCCACCAATCAACCAGCTATCCAGCCAACAAACCAACCAGTCAATCAATCAATCAGTCAACCATTAGACCAATCAATCAACCAACCAAGCAACCGATCAATCATTTAATCAACCGACCAGCGAACTGACGAACCAACCACTCAACCATTCATTCTTAAAATTTTTCCCCGACTTTTCAGCTAAAAAGCTACATGTTTTTGACGTTTCACAGCGTAAAAATACTAAAATTTACGGCGTTTAACGCCATTTATTTAAAAAACTCACCTTTTGCCTATTTCAGTTTTCGATAGATGAAATTTTTTAGCAAATAAAATTTTCTGCATTTTTATCATACAAAAAGGTGCAAAATCGAGTGCAAAAGTATATAAATGTCGAAATTTTTCGGCGCTTCGCGCCAGATAGCGATGCGCCAGATATAATTGCTGCATAGCTTATATTTGTAAACCTGCAAAGTGAAGATAAAAGAATAAATGTATCGAAAATTTCCAGCGCTTCGCGCCGGATATAATTTCTATTGCATACATTCAGAAAGCTGCAAAATTGAGCTCAAAAGGATAAAAACATCGGAAATTTCCGGCGCTTCGCGCAAACTATAATTACTGTATTGCTGTTTAGAAAGTTGCAAAATTTAGTTAAAAGGATAAAACTCTCGAAAATTTTCGGCGCTTCGCGCCAGGCATAATTACTGGATTGTTTATATCCAGAAACCTAAAAATTTGAGTTTAAAAAGATAAAAATATAGAAATGTTCTGGCGCTTCGCGCCAGATATAATTCAAGCACTCTCTCTATTAAGAAAGCTTCAAAATTCAGCTTGAGGAGATCAGAACGTCAAAAATTTTTCGCCAGTTTTATAATACACCCGTTTTTGCACTGTTTGTCTTCAAAAGCTGCAAAATTGAGTTTAAAAGAGTAGAAATGCTAAAAAATTTCTCGAATCACAAATTACTTTTTTTGAATATTTTCATTCGCCATTATATGGAGCTCGTCGATAGACGTTTAGTCGAATACATTTTTGTACTAGGTTAAAGTGTTACAGCTGGCGCCAAATTTCAGAGGACCAAAATCTAAATACCAGAATTTTGTCTTTCTCTTATCAACCCTACATGCCTCAAAATTAAGTCGAAGGTGATGGAGATGCCATAATTTTCCATTAATAATGCCAACGTTACTAATTTATTCAAAAGTCTGTTTTGATAAATTTCTAAAATTGAGCTGAAATGGGAAATTATCAACATTTCTGCTAGATTTAATATTCTTATTTCCTGTTTCGCATGAAAGAAGCAGTTACAAACCTAAGCGAAGTTCAAGGATAAGGATGATTAAGGCTGCAAATTTTGTGGCGAGAACGGTAATAAGTTTCGGTACTGCTTGTATACTCGTATCTTTGAAAAGCGATCATATTGAGCTTGAGGGGATAGAAGGTCAAGATTATTTGGCGCTTCGTGCCAGATGTAATGTTTAATAATGTTTTAAAAAATGAAAAGGCCAAAATTTTAACGCACTATTTGGCAGATATAATAAATTATTTCATTGTTTATTGTAAAAGGGCTGTTTAATTGAACTTATGTAAAGTAAAGGGTAGAAATTTTCCATAATAAGGTCAATTTTTTGCGTTGTCTTGTCCTTTAAGAATCTGTGAAATTGAGCTGAGGATGATAAAAATGCCAAAAAAATTTCAAGAGGTGAACACTCTAAAAACTATAGTTATAGACAATTAGTGTACTGGCTGATGATGCTAAATGCGAGTAAATTAAGACGGATAAAACGAACGCAAATAATGCATGCAGACATGCAGAACGTTTCGAAAAAGTTATGAGGTAACATATTCCAAAACAACCCTTTTTCGAACCAGCAACCAACCACAATTTTTGGCCGCTGGTATCATCTGGAAGACCGGCCTTTGTCCAGGTATGGTCGCAGCTATTTTGCGGAGGGTCAGTAGCCATCTTGTTGGAAGGTCAATCCCCAAGAACACGTATGCTTACGGCTAAGTACATTTTTTGAATATTGATCTGTTTGCTGAAACAACTTAATTAATCTGTTTGAATTGATTGAATTTAGCCAATTTTGGCTTTAAAGAGATAAATGAATCTAACGTTTTGCGGAGGGTCAGTAAAAAATAAATGGGTATAATTATATTTTGCGACTAGCCAAATGTTTTTCGCTATTCATATCAGTGTTTTTTTGTACAAGGTCCGTTTGACATGACAAATGTACAAAGATGGTCCCCAAAAGTCTTTGTACATTTTTTACATGCAAATTTTTATGTACTTAGCGATTTCAGTGTAGTAAAACAGGGTTTTCGACCTTTGTTAGTGTATTTTAGCTAGTTTCTGGGTTTCTGACGCCAAAAATCACTGAAAATTGTCTCAAAACGGCGCGAAGCGCCGAAAAATTTGACATTTGTCCATTCTAAATGCAAGTTCTGCCATTTTAAAATATATAGGACATACAATTACTCATTAATGTTTGGCAATTTTACACCTTTTTACACTTTTTATCTTCCAAAAATCTTTGTACATCTTGTACACACAAATTTTTTGGTAGTATAATATGGTACAGTAGCGCTTTTAGTGTGGTAAAAATAGAGTTGTTCGACTTTTGTTAGTGTATTTTAGCTAATTTCTCGGTCTCTAAGGACAAAAATCAATAAGAATCGACTTAAAACGGCGCGAAGCGCCGAAAAATTTGACGTTTTTCCTTTTGAAATGCAATTCCCGCCATTATAAAGATATATAGAACACACAATTACTCATTTCGGCGCGAAGCGCCGAAAATTTCAGCAAATTTCAGACCTTTTTTTTGCAATTTTTGTCTTCCCAAAAATCTTTGTACATACAAATTAAATATGTTTGACGATTTAAATTAACAAGAAAAATAGTGAAAATTCTTCATTCAGAATTTAGGACGATGAAAGATTGTCATGCTATCCCCATAAAGAAACTTTGAACCCATATCTATGTACGTACATAAATCAGAGATAAAACGAGAGACTCACACTCTCACGTACATACGGACATACAATAAATACAGTGGCGTGCAAACGTTTAGAGCCACCCTGCATTATAACTGAATTGACCATTTAATATGCAGTTCTGTTATTATCCGATCAAAACCATTGAAATACGGAAACTCAATTTGCGGAACATTGTTTCTGGAATCGGAGCTCCGTTGCTTACTCTCAGACATTGAAAAGTGCCGAAATAAGCCACAAAACCAATCGTCTGGAATGTGTATCAGAATAGCCAACATAAGAGCTTAAGTATCATTTTCAATGCTTACCGTCTTTTTCGTGCATAAAACTTTTTATTTTTCAAGAGTCTGATAGTAAGCAAACTCTTCCAGTTCAGCAATCAAATATTGAAGTTATATTCATAGAAAAACGATTACATTCTCCAAACTTTCATTGCGCACTGTATTATAGCAGTGCCAGGTCTAGTGAATCTCATCAGTTAGTTTCGATTAGAATCGGTTTATTGATTAAAACTAATCAACTGTATCAATCATTCAGTAACTTTATAACTGATTTTCGATTGAAAATGCGCAGAAATGCATCTAACTTTTTCTTTCTTGCTGTACGCCTCCAACTATTGAAACGAAATTATTCATAAAGTATGCAAATGTCAGCTGGACTATTCGGAAAGCCCTCTAGAGTACAAAATATTCTTAAAAGGCCAAAACGATATGTAATTTAACAGTGCCTCACGCACAATGCAAAATTAGTTTCAGCTGCAGTCAGAAACGTTTCTTTACTAAATTATGGCATTATGCACTATTTGCATAATTTTACGCAATATTATAGAATGACCGCAAGGCTTTTACAATCCATAATATCACGATAAATATTCTACTGGGCCTAAAAAGGCTTGCAGATTCAGATTCAGCTACAAAAACTGGTCTATAGACTTGCCATAAGTAGACTCGCTGCTTTTCTCAAGACCGCTACAAGCTTTGCAAAGTGCTCGCAGCTTCCAGCATTAATGAGTAGGGTGACTCTAAACTACACCACTGTAGGTACAATTATATTAGGTGTTGTTCATACATATAATTTATTTCTTTTGAGACGCTCACGAAGCAGATTTTATTTGGCTCCACCAGCTGGTCGTATGGAATGCGTAAAAAGTGCTCGAGGCAACCAGCTTCGGAAAAATGTCTTTTTCAAACGAAATACATTCTGGTGCATCGATATGATCAGAACTGAAAGCAAATATTTCTCACTAATCGACAAACACAAACTGCAAATCAGACTTGCAGAACTACAATATATTTCATGAAACCCTATGCATGAACGATAATTATCGAATCGATGTAAATCGGCTACTGACGTGGTTCACACAAAAGCGAAATATTGATATGCTTGTGCATAACAGTCAAGTTGAACTAAATTTTATTTTGCTACAACGAATAAATAGTAATACGGCGGACTGGGCTGTCTAGAAGCGAAATATAAAATCGCATTCCATACACACAAGGTTTCGTAAAATCGGCTATTAATAAGAAGCGACAAAACCATGAAACTCTTAATAGATTTAACAATACGACAGATACTGTGTTCGGTTGCTAGCTTTATGAAGGGTCCAAGTTCTAAGCACTGTTGTGAGTAGCCAAAACGACGATATTTATACAAGGTATGCAAATATGTTATAAGAAGTGCCACCTAAACACACAAACATGTACATACGCTTACACGTCAAGGTTCAAAAATTTGGCTGGGGTCCCGCCGGTCATTGTTAAGGGGGAGAGTGAATGACCTTCGATTTTCGACCAAAAACACGTGAAAATGACAAGGAAAACGCAACTTTTTTTAAAAATCGGGGGGATTATCTGGTTTTGGGAGGATGGGGTGTTCAACTTTGGGTGGGTGATCCCCCAAACCCCTGTTACATGTATGCAGGTATGTATTCAAAATAACACATAAAACCAAAATAATATGTCAAGCCAATTGACATCAAATGGGAAACAGCGCCCATACTTCAGTTTCTTCGGGCTTTGTCTCGTAAAGCCAAATATAAATTTTAGAATCCCCTATAATTGCTTAGAATTTTATGCAACAAATGCCTAACTTCTGGACTCGGCTGCAGTGAAGTTTTAACCCCTGTAACCTATTATTATTTACTCCTTCACCAACATTCCTACATGAATATTCTTCGCACCGTGCAAAAAAGCCCCACAGCAAAGACTTTTGCACGAGCATCTTTTATTATACACAAATTCTCTTTATACTTTTGTGCGCGATGCTAAAAAAGCTTGCAGTAGAAAAAACAGTGTAAAGACTTACTTTCTTTCGCGGGAAGATTTATCTTGAAAAACTTTAGCCAAAAGAGAAAGTATCTTAGGCGTGAATAAATAAACACCACAATTTATCGTTGTACTGATGAACGTGGCTGGCTTTTCAACGTAATGCATAATCTGAATAAATAATTACATTGAAATATCCAAAAATTAAGTTATCGAGCTAAGTAGACATAAAGAATGAGTATGCATGCGGCGCTGCCTTCCAGCTTCAGATAGAGATATAAATCAATATAGGGACAAAACATAAATGATTAGTCTGAAGTCGAAGGATTACCACCAAATAAAAAATAATAAGGAAAAATAATTTAAGGAAGGGAGTCAACGATAAAGTACACCATCCCCAGATACTTTTTTAGTTTCACAATAAAAATTTTGAAACTTACAAGGATGCGAAAGAGAAAGCGATCAAATAGACATAGGAGCAGGCATGATCTGAAGGAAGCAGAGGGGGCTTAGGAGGGTTTTCAACCCCTCCCTCCCAGAAATCTTTTCAACCTCTGAAATCCCCCTCTGAATTTACGATTTTTCAGAAAATTTTCAAAACATTCGTGGAAAAGATGTTCTTTTAAGCGTTTTTAGATATCTGTTTGAAAAGAGTGTCAAATTTTCGGAGCTTCGCGCTATACACTCATTTTTTGACTATATTTCCTTTAATTGATGCTAATTTTTTGATTTTTTTAAATTTATTCTGTTTTAAGCTCTAGAAAGACAGAGCATGGTCAGAAATGCCGAAAACCTATGTTTTCAACGCGTATTCGCCATTTTTGAGCCCAAATAGGCACTTTAGAACGATTGATTACGAGCATAGGAGGGCAAGTTAGGGGTTTTGTCGAACATAATTGCTTGCTTCTGACCACAATTCATGCGATTAGCTCAATCTATGTGAAAGCAGATTGATATCAAACATAAGTGTATAGGCAAAATTAATTTTCTCAGAGTAACGCACATGCACACTGGGAAAGGGTATATGGGGTATCCCCCTACCATAACTTTTGAGAAACATTCCCCTCAGGCCATTATACCAAAACTGGTTGCGTGAACCATGAAAAAGCGTCAAACGACGGCTTAGAGTGTAATTTCAAGTACCTACATATACTAATTCTAAAGCAATAAACGGTTCAATTCATTTCCATTGCCCTTACTGTTATTACTTTCATGCAAATTTAACTATAAATATTCATGAAAAATAAAATACGATGAATTAATTACAAAAATTTGACACTAAATAGGTGGAAAAATTACTCATTTATCCCCCTGCCTTGAGGGAACTCAATTTAACCCCATCCCAGAGCTTTTGATCGTGTGCTTGTAAGCGGAGTAAACTTACGAAGTTAATTGAAAATCTGGATTGTTCATGTGCATTTTTCCAAATTGAATTCATAAATCCTCTCGCAATAACTTTTTCCCGAAATCGCCTGACAAGGACCCACCCACTCTGGCGGCTGTAAAGTTAATGGAGCGAATTATTGACCATTGCCCAGGTACGCTGACAGCTTCTGATTTTCCGCAATTTTAGACAATGGTAATACCTCTCTCTCCACCACCTATTCTTATGTGTGCTTGCGAGGAGAATGTTTAAACGGTCTACATCGGATGAGGTATGATGACTACGCAAATCTTGTTATTATCAAGTAAGCCAATGAGAATTATATTCAACATTGCATTGTATATCGTCCTTAGCACGCGCCTTGGCTGAGTCTGACACATTATCGCCTCCCTGCGGCTGATTTGCTTTTACTGTAGTCTAACATCGCCTACACAGGACTATGTTCGCTATAGTAATCATTGGATTTCTCTAGCAAAAGAGTTTAGAGACTTTACATGTTTTCATTTTTGGATTAATCCGAAAAGAGCAGTTAAATTGAGGTGATAGCATAAAGTTGTCTGAAAGTGACAGGCACCTAATTTGTTGGGTATCTAATAGATAATTTACTGAAGTGCTCTCAAACATAACTCGTATGCTATTCAGGGGCGGATTCGAGAAGGGGCAGGGGAGCGGCCGCCCCCCCCATTGGCCAAAAATATTTGGGGAAATAAAGAATGGATATGCAATTTGCAATGAATTTTGGCCGTCAGTGACCATAATTTCTCAAATTTTTCTGCGCTACGCGCCGAATGATACCTATTAATGACATTTATTTACTTTCTTGACGACTTGGAAGCCATTTTCTGTTCATGTATAGGTTTCAAAACAATTCTAACAGCAGAAACAGCTATTTTTACATATTTTCTTCTATTTTCAATTAAAAATTTCGATGTTTCGCATCAAATGTTATAAATACAGGAATTCAAGCAGTAACTCATGCTTCTAGACGTCTATCCGCTGTAATTTCACAATTTTTCCGGCGCTTCGCGCCAGATTTTTGTTAAAGTCAAAGAAATTTAATGATTATTTCGCACAATATTGTCGAAAATTTTGAAAGTTAAAAAAATTATTGCGTCAAAAGTGATTTTATGTAAAAGTATACAATGTAAAACGCTGAAAAAGCGCTATTACGCGCGTTAAGGGCATATTTTTGGACCTATTTTCGACTGTTTTCAAAAAAGTTGGGATACCGCCCCCATAGAAAAATCCTAGATCCGCCACAGATGCTACTGGACCTGTGCATGGTTAGTTAGGTCAAGGCCGGAGGGTCGGAGGATTGTCACGCTTAATACATTCGCCCTGAATAACTCAAGCCTTACCGAATTGTACCGTACATGGATAATGAGATTTTCTCTTAGATTCGAATTATATGCCACATTAGTGCGTTTTTTTAGACTGAGAAAGCAGACCTAACGAAAGGTATCTTTGTCGGACTACAGTACAGAAAGGTCAGAAAAGCTAAAGAGGTGGCCATAGAGCACCCTCTCTATTTGATGAGGGTACTTTCTTTTTGAAAGTCAACGACATGAACACATTTCACCTAAAAGTATGATATGTATTGAGTTAAACCAAAAGCTTTAAGTAACGAAAAGAATGAATGGGCAAAAAATACAAAGCTATAAAAATACCTCGGCGGTATCTCGGTCTACAACAGCACAACCGTATAAAAGTGATTGATCCCTCGTTGCCTAAATTTAGAAAGGAGCGGCTAAATATAATATCAATATCCGTTATTATACAGGGTGGCCCAAAAAGACTACACTTCGATATTAACGGTCATTACTTCGGTTGATATGAATATAAGACTTTAGGAAAGGCCGCATTAGATAGACCAGAATGCATTTATTTCAGACTGAGCAAATAAATGTTGGCCAGCTGCCAACGGCTCAGGCGCTACCGCTATGTTTATATATACTCTACTTTGATTTTTGTTTAAACGCCGAAAGTGTAATTCATTCTGTTATGAATTTGCTCCCTCTTATGACGACATCTTGAAGTTTTTACACCTAGTATGGCACGCACCTACCCTAGGGGTTTAAACAATGTGCTAATTATTTCTTGAATGCATATTGTCAATATACGATATCTGTATACTCAAAAATAAGATATAGTGCGGAAACTCTTGCTTTTAAACATATCAGAGTGAGGTGAAACAAATCGCCTTAGCGCACGAACCGCTAGCATCTAATCAAAATTTTTTCTGCGTTTTAAAAACAAAGATAAATTGGTTTATTTCTTGGGAACTTCGCGGGGATAGCTTAAAGAAGCACATTTTCCAACGTTTTTCAACATCTCTACTCAAATAAGAGCATAAAATTCGAGCTTTTCGAAAAAAAAATTTACTTAAAAGACTAAAAAAAATTAAGCGTCGATTTTTAGTCGTGCTGTAGCGGAAATTATGAAAAATAATTTCCATGGCGCGAAGCGCCGAAAATTTGCAGAGTCTATGACTTAAGAACGTGCATTAACTTACCTTTCAAATGTTTTCCGGCCAGTGGGAGATAAAGCAACCGCCCTGTCCCCTTAAACATGGCCCTGTCAGAGTGCGTACGGAATTCGGAATTTTTTTCAATTTTCGAAACTTGATGCAATATGATCAAATCTTTTATGCTAATTATTACGAACATGCCATCAGTTTTTATTACAGCTCAGTAAGTGTTCAGTGACTTTTAAACTCCTAAATTTACGTTATTTCCAAACACCGGCACAGGGGTTGAGAGGGGATTACCTCTACCTAACGGTATCGAAAAACAAGTACTTTTAGGCGATTTTTAGAAAACGAAAGGTGCTGCAAGACAATTTTTGAGCTTACTGCAAAAAGCACGAAATAAAAATATCAACACTGTCCGGCATTTCGCGTCGCATTGATAAATTTTGTTTTTTTACCGTTAGAAACCCACAAATTAAGTAAACTCCACTAATAAGAAACAAGAAGTCCAGTTTACCAAACATAACATGCTACTGCACCATATTATAGTATCCTATAATGCACATTTAGAGAATTATTGACCTTTAAGAAACGTCTTTGTTCATGTACAAAGAGACGTTGTACAAAAAAAACAAGGACCATGTTTTACTACATATATTTGAGAAAGAAATTTAAAACAATTCGATAAAATTTTTCAAAAATTCCAAAAATTTGAATAAGTAAAAAACTACTCGACTGTAATAAAAAGAGATGTCATACGCAAGGCATGATCACAGCATAAGCATTGACCACATTTCACCAATCTAAAAAAGATCGAAAAATGTTTTCCTTACCTGCTAAACTGAATAATTGCCAAAAAAATCGAAATTCAGACGAAAATTCGAAGGATTGGATGGCAAAAATATAAAAGCCCATCTAGATGATAGATAAGGATGTACGCAGGGGCGGATTAAGGGGGCGGGCGGCCGCCACCCCCATTGGCCCAAAATAGTGCGCAGAATCAAGGATTTTTGAGCGATTTTCGTGTTAAAACGGCTAATTTTTTCGCCCAAGTCAGGGTTCCGCCCCCCTCCCTTAGGGGTACCGCCCCCCTTAAAAAAATCCTGGATCCGCCACTGGATGTACGCAACATGTCAACCAACACACACTGAATATGGTTAAGACCATAAATGCACAGCATGACCGATCTGAGGGTGGGTCAGTCGGTCTGAGGGAAGGTCAGAAATTAAGCCTATTTTGGGGCAAAATGACCGCAAATACTGGTACCTACATATAAGCGCTAAAATAGCATTAAAACTACGTTATTATACAGTTCCTGGTCAATGCAAATCACTTTTTATTAAAATTTACAATTTTCATTCATTTTCGGCCTATATTTTGTCTCATTTACCCCATTTTTCCATTTTGAGCGGAGGGGGTATTAATCATATCTATACAGCATGGACGATCTGGGGAAGGGGGTCAGCCGGTCTGGTAGGAGGAGGCTCAAAAATTAAGCCTTTTCTGGGGGAAAATGACCTCAAAAACTATGTATAAGCGCTAGAATAGCGTTAAAACTACGTTATTTTGGAAAATTTTCAATTTTCATCCATTTATGGCCTCCATTTTGCCTCGTTTTTCCAATAAAAATTTTCACTTTTCCATTCTAGGGGTCTAAGACCCCCAAAGCCCTCACGTGCACATCTAGTCAAAACCGAAAAGCTGAAATGTCCAAAAAAAGAAGGATATCCAATGCAAAATTAAATCTGTGAAGGAAAGTGATAACGGTTAGTAGCTATTTATAAAGCGCTACTTCATTCGTGAGCATTAGACACTGCGCGGCTTTGTTCGACCTCTTATGCTCAGCCATATCATTAAGTGGTAGATCTCCGCACACGTCAGCATTAATAAAGAAAAATGCGTCTGGATTACCAACCAAAACTTGGTCCCGAAAATGATACAAACCACCCGCACTTCCGAGCGGCGTAAATTCTTGCAGGTAACTGAAAAGTAGAAAATGATTTTAGATAGAAAAAAAGGAACGATATTCAAAAACGACGGCTTATCCTCACAGATGGGCTCGGGGAGGGGGGTTTTCACCCACAAAAGTTGAAAATCCCGCACAGATTACTGTAGACCCCAGAATTCTATTTTTAGTAACATTTTTTGCGGGAGTTTCTCAAGTTCCAAGCCTGTAGGATTTTCGGCCAGTCCAGCAAAATCAAAAATTTAAATAGCGTCTAAACAGAAGCAAATTCACACTAGATAAGTGCATCAAAAATAACTAATTTCAGCAATGCAGAAATTGTAACGAAATTGTCAGTCATATGGGTATCAATTCTCCCCTTTTCGATTTTCGAGTATTATAAATTAGAATAGTGCTGCGTTAGCATCACATCATTTTTACTACATTTTTCGTTACCTATTTTGTTTTTTATCTTAGTTTCTAATACTACTTGATTAGCAGCACCATACCTGGGCAATAGCTAAAGCTTCAGCCCGTCCAACCGTTGCTCTCAAGGGTTGCTTGGTCCTTAGTTGGACTAAAAATGGATTTAAAATGACAATTTCCGTTAATTTTCCACTGTTTTCTTACACTTTTTCAAAATCAGCCCGTCCAATAGACCCTTCAGCCCGTCCAGCGTTTGTGTCAGCCCGTTCCATGGACGGGCTGGGATGAGCTATTGCTCAGGTGTGAGCAGCACTATTTACATCCACATGTTTTTTATTGTAAAATTCATTTGTGCATGCAGCAAGTCAAATTTTGAGAAATCTCGATTAGAAACTAGCGCTTGATAAAAAGCATCTAGAATCAAAAGCTTTGACAAATTTTTAGATTTAATGAAAAAAAAACAGAAAATTATATCTATAAGCAAAAAAAGCGAAAAAACGCTCAATTGAAAAATCATTTAAATATTTTATGTTTCGCATCGATTTGATTTGACAATCTCGTACGTAGAATCGCTTGTTAAATTGCTGATTAAAATTGCCATACCGTATGACTACCCCGAATTGCCGCTGCATGTCAGCTACAAATTCAGTAATCTTATCCGACGCTTGATAAAAACCGATCAGGAGAATTTCTTTCAAATTATTAACCTGAATAAAGAGGATTAGTAGAGACGATAGAGGAATTTAGAGTTTAAATAAAAACTAGTGCATAACTCTTTAATAATGAAAAGGGCTTCAGAGCCGCACAAATTATAAACGCAGACAAAAGTCGTCGAATAAGGTCGTTTTGAGTCAATACGCTTAGTGGGTAATGCTAAAAAATAGAACCTATATATGTATCCATCCAGACATGCACTGAGAGAGGGGGTTTGAGTGACTAGATCCCAAAATGTTAAAAATTGAAAATTTCCAGGAGAAAACGAGGCAAAATGAAAGAGAATTGAAAACCTTCTGCAAAAGTGCTTGAAATTGACGAAAAACTGTGCAATGACACACTTTTAATAATATTGTAGCATTTATATCAGTTTATGAGGTCACTTTGACCCCCTCTACGATAGGCCACGCTGTAAAAACTTGTCAAATCCAGCAAGCTCGCGTTCTGTCCATATTGATTTTGAATAAAAGCTATTCTTTATATATCAGCAACTTTTGCTGAAATATCCGTGTAATGCAATAAGGCTAGAATACCCCAACCAAAGTAGGCCGTCCCTTTCCCATCCTTCCCAATAATGGAAATTATTTAACATACCGACTTTTGAGCAAACGCTTGTTTTTCTAACCATTTGCTGCCGTTTTTAGCGAATTCATCTTTTAAAGCTACATGTGAATTAAACGAGTGACTATTTTGCCTGCAAATGATTTTAAACCAGCAGAGATTTAGAATATCGAATTAAGACTGAAAAAATAAGCCGCATGAAGCAGGGCGCTGGGATATACAATTATTAATATTTGATATAAAACAATATTAAACTAAATACCTATCTATTCAGAATTGCTGCAACACAGTAAGTACGGTATTAGGATCATATCAGGAAGGGTATAACGTGAAGTGCAAAGAACTAAAATTTTATGCCCTAAAATCATTAATCATTCAACTGCATACATAAATAGACATGTAATAAACTAATTAGGCAGCAAGCACATGATCATGAGGGCGGTTTTGGGGGTCCCCCAGAAATTTTTTCATCCCTTAGAATTCGCGATTTTTCAAGTTTCCATAACTTTTTAAAAAGTTCATACTATTTACTACATGACCATTCCTGGATTTCAGACCCTCTTCCATCTATGCAAGTAGGAACATCGTAGAATGATAAACAATGCTTTACAAAATAAAAAATGACCCAAAGACTTTTTCCTCGATTCACACAAGAGAAACGCACCTGGCTCAACTTTTCAATATGATGCTGGATGGCAGGAAAACCAGCTATCGGAAACAGCGGTTTAGGACAATCCAGTGATAATGGTCTGAAGCGAGTTCCTAGACAAGAAAATAATTAACTCGGATGCAAATAAGTAAATTAATTACATATATTTGCGTCATTATCTGCACAAAATTCCACAAGAAGATTCTTATACATTTTACGTTAAAGAGCGCATATTACACAAAAATAAAAAACGCAATATACCGCATGTGTTTATTGTATCGTTTTCGTCATCTGGCTTATAAAAAAATACACAAAAGCTTTAAATTTATTGTTCACGAAATAAGGAATTAAAATTTAGGAATTTAAGAGTATGATCACGTCAAGATAAACCTCTGCTATTATACATACTCGTACATACCTGCTTATTATAAAATATAGGTATTGCTTAAAAGCAATCGATATAGTTTACTATTCTCGAAACGGACTCAGAAAATATTTATCTGTCAAATTTAATATAGTTTCGACGTTCACAAAAATTAATTAAAACACACAGGATAAAGACTGGAATGACGAAAAATCCAAAATATAGCAAAAATAGAAAAAGGATTCCTATAAAGCTAGTATTCTCGCTAGAATGATTATAGATGTCCATGTTGGTATTACGATTGCTACATATACATTGATCGGGATTTCGACATCTCGACTAACGTCTGCTCTGCAAAAAACAGACAAACTAGTTTGTAGACAATTTAGGTGACTGACCTTTCTGCGGACCGCCTATCAATATAATACCTTTGTAAACTAGGTCCAACATTTGACAAATACCGATTGATAAATCGAAAGACCAGAATTACTCGCGCATACAACGCAATCAAAAATAGCGTACTTCTGAACTGAAAGAGAAATTATTCATCATGTAACTATTCGCATATACAGAATAAAAAATACTCAATAAGAACAAAGATAAATTTTCACATATGGGCATGCGATTTCGCTACCTCTACTGAGACAATCTAACTTCCAAATCATTTACTTCATCTATCAAAACTGGCAATATAAACGCTCTATGCACAAATAAGTACGGAGGGGTACGAACTCTCATTTTTAGGTCATTGGTCAAAATGAGATATCAAATGCTTAAAAACAAGTTATATCTAATTTTAACAGAATAATCTGGGTCATTACGAACGCTTATTACAAAGTGGTAGAGAACAGTTGATGAATAATGATGATAAAGAACGCGAATGAGAATATACATCTAAAGGGCCTATACCCGCAGGCACGTAGCCGGCCGTCCTATTTGGAGGGGGCAACACCAGTTTTGGGGACACTAAGCCCAAAAAGGCCAAAAATAGTACAAAATAACGTTTAAAAAGTCCCTTTTTCCGATTTTTCTTAATTTTGGGGGGTCCGGACCCCATCCCCTGAGCTACGTGCCTGTATTCCCGACCCTACCATGCGCCCGATGATAGTCAGAAAGTTCTCGTTTTAATCATCAGATTACACATGGTTTAATATGAAGGAATCGCTATAATGAAATCGCATAAAATGTTAAAGAATCTGATAAAATGCGTCTAAAAAATTATCTACAGCCCGCCCGACGATTTCACAAGAAACTTTAAAAGTTTGACGCCTTTCTCAGCAAATTTAGGTACCATGCACGAAGCTTAAAATACAATTTCTATGTGAGGGCGCTGCCTTCTGCTCAAACTTTATCTCACTCCCATAGGTTTAAACGAGATTCTCATCACATAACTTTAGATCTAGTGTGCATGGCGAAGAGCATTATGGATCAATCGACTGTGAGAGTATTTAACACGTTGCATAAATATTTTAGAAGCTGGAAAAGTTCATCTTATTAAGTGTAAAATTTAAAATCTTAAAATGTCAACTTAATCATCTACTTATCATTAGTCCAAATCTCATATTATAATAAAACTAATCAAAAAAGTTTATTCCTGATTTTATTTCACAATTGCATTATAAATTACTACATCAAACAGCTCAATAAATTTTCAGTCGCAACACTTACTCTACTGATCTCAAAAGAATCATATTTTAAACCTACCTGTTTAGACAGACAAACGACGGAAGGTAAATGACAAAAAAACAATGATAGAAGATATATTTCAAAATTCAGGAGAGTTTTTCAATACTAGACAATGAATTATTTAGATGCATGCCGGGACTTGACTCAGGGCCTGTTGCATCATATCAGAGGTCCAGTAGTTGTGTCGTTCAGAGGCGCACTTTAGAGATTAAGAGGTGTTCAGGTAAACCCATGACTTCTAGAACCATTGTAGACGAATAATGAAACGTTACATTTATAAAGCGCAGATTCTTTCATTTTTGACACATTTTCTGCACACAAACCCTTAGTGATCATAACACTGATGCGAGAAATTAGAATAGAGAAGCACAGGAATTTATGTTAGGGTCATTTTCAACGACAAACACACAAGAGACAATAATGAAATTTGAAGTAGGTAATTAAGCTGAAGCAGTCGAATACCCCTTCTCCAGTTGAGCTGTTAGAATCATAAGATTATATATTCCGCGTAAGGTTTTAATCGATGCTGTTAGCAGGTGATCGGATCAAACCGAAGGGCTTCTTTAGGATCCTCGGCAGATGAAATCCTTGCCTCGGCCGAGGGTCAGGCCAAGAGTAACTACATATTAGATCTACGATATGTGGATGATAGAATAGAATTCCTATATGACTACTACAATGTTTTAAGCTACACAAGTTACAAGAGTGTTAGATTCAACGATTAAAAGTTAGAAAAATCATTTCATGTGACCTATTTAACAGTCTTTTGTCTTTACATTTCCTCGTAAAGAGGGCTGCGTTAATGCACCATGCTAATTTCATTGATTGGTGAAATGAAATCCAAAAATCTAAGAATAGTAGATTCGCTTCAGTATTCATCATACGTGGGCAGCAAGAGAATTCTGGAGGGGTTCAGGATAGGTGAAACTGCCAAAAAAGTTACTAAAAATAAAATTCTGGTCTAGGAGTCTGCAGTAATCTTAGGGGGTTTCAATTTCTGAAGGGGTAGGGGTACAAACCCCACACGCCCATGTGTGGTCTGGTCTCGTCGTGCTGAATAGAAAACGAAATGACTACGAAACGTGTATATAACAGGGGGATAGGAAGACCCCCTCACCCAAAGTTGGTTGTCTCCCATCCCCCAAAAGTCAGAAAATTTTCGACTTCCGATTTGTGGAAAAAATTGAATTTGTTGGCCGTTTATAGGTGTTTTTTGACCTTCTTTGGCCAAAAATTGGAGGTTATTCACCCCCTCCCCCAAGATTGGCCTAGGACAGGACCCCGACCCAAAATTTCGAGCACTTAGGCTATGCAAGATAATTCCACGCAACAAAAGTGCCCTTTCGAGATTTTTTAGCGTTTTTAACAAAGCCTTGGTATTATTGCGATAAATATATGACTTTATTATACTTTCGATGCAAAAGACAAAGGTGTGATCCTTGGCGGATCAGGGACACCTAAACACGAGGCAGTAGGTATTTAAGTTTTTTTCCAAAAGTGTCAAGTAAATAAAAGTCTCAGTTTTTTAGGCGCAAATGGTTTTTTCGTCGTTTCCTCACATCTAGAATCATCGTTGTTTCGGAAATTTCACTAAAGAATAAGTGTTCTCATATTTTGTCAAAATGTCATTAAATGACATTTAGCACTAACATCTAACAGATGTAAAGCAAATTTAGATTAATGATCATCGAAAATTCAATCTATTGCAGTTTCATTTTTCATACGTAATGTTGCGAAACACAAAGATTATAAAGACAGAGCGCCAGAAAATTTTAAAGTCAAGTGAAAAGTGAATAGCAATTCAAATTGCTACATTTTCACTCAAGAAATCTTTTTGAGTATCTACCTACTCACTAATTTTAAAATAAAATATCTTTCCTCATAGAATCCAATGTGATGAGTTCATAAAATAGTAATATTCGTCAGAAAAAATTCTTCAAAAATTGAAGCAAATGAAAATTGGATTTTTTCAAAATTGACAAGAGAAAAGATGAAATTGGTAAATATAAGCTACGATAAAATTTTCAAATAAAGCATGTTTTTGATAAAGTCCAGTAGCATTAACTCGAAAAATAAGACTTTTGATTGAGCCGGAAACACTTCTTAAGGTACATCCGCTTAAAGATGACATTTTTCGATTTTTTATACAATTTAATGGGTGAGCCGACATTAGAGCGCACAATATTAGAGCGCCGACATTAGAGCACCGACATTAGAGCGCACGACATTAGAGCGCAGTGACACTAGAGCAGCGACATTAGAACGCAGCGACACTAGATCGCGCAACATTAGAGCGCAGCGACTTTAGAGCGCGCAACATTAGAGCGCAGCCATAATAGATGTTTTTCACGTAAGTTTACAAAACTTTTATGCTGATAAATGAAAGAGTTCGCCAGTTAAAGCTTCACGGACAAAACGAGCATACCTTTAAAAAAGTCCTACTGTACCTTACACTCGAGACTATTTGCAACGATTCATATACTTTCCGATTCAGAATGGGATACACTTTCTATTATAATGGGGCAAACTTAACTACCTACGCATGAATATCTCGGTGTCAGGTTGTGATAAATGCATGCGGTTTCTTTTGTTTTGTAAAGCAATGAACAGGCTTTTGAATTCTTCCTTTACTTTCTAGTTGAGTTGTACACTGGTTGAATTAGTGGATGTACGAAAGTAGAAATTTTCACTTTTTACTTACATTTGGAAAAAGGACAGCAACTTTTGGAAGCAGTAGGTTTTGTGTAACGCCATTATACCCTTTTCACTTATTTTCTTAACACAGATTATGGTATTCATTTTCACAATTTTTTCAAATTGTACGCATTTACTGTAAGTTGTGCAAATCAAGCGTGAAATTTATTGCTGCATTAAACAATTATAAAACTGCAGTAAAGAAGCAAAAGATCAAAATCTGTGTAAACTTATCCTGCATTTCTGTGTCAAGAAAACAAGTGAAAAGGGTATAGTTCCATTAGAAAGTGCATGAAAAGCTACAAAATATTGTCCTAAAATGACACCCTTACTGCCATAGTTTTAGAGCTGTAGGTGTTAGAACACACATCAGTCTATTCCATTGCACAAAAGATGTTTAAATTAACGTCAAAATTTTTTCTAAATAAGTAACACCTGCAACTTTGAAACTAGCATAGCAAAGGGTTGTTTGGAGATACTGTTTTGCAGAGCATTCATCTCACTTTCTGTTGCAACAAACCACATTGCACAAAATCCATCGGTTCAAAAACTATTGATGCTTTCCAGAGGTAGGTAAATAGTAAACATTTTTACTTTACCTCCAATAATAGAGGGCATATCCAATTCTGAATCAGAAAGTATATGAATCGTTGCAAATAGTCTAGAGTGTAAGATACAGTAGGACTTTTTTCAAAGGCATGCTCGTTTTGTCCATGAAGCTTAAACTGGCGAATGCTTCCATTTATCAAAATAAAAGTTTCATAAAGTTACATGAAAAACATGTATTATGGCTGCACTCTAATGTCGCGCGCTCTAATATCGTGTGCTCTAATGCCGCGCGCTCTAATGTTACGCGCTCTAATGTCAATGCACTCTAATGTCGATGCACTCTAATGTCGTGCGCTCTAATGTCGTGCGCTCTAATGTCGTGCGCTCTAATGTCGCTGCGCTCTAATGTCGCTGCGCTCTAATGTCGCTGCGCTCTAATGTCGCTGCGCTCTAATGTCGCTGCGCTCTAATGTCGCTGCGCTCTAATGTCGCTGCGCTCTAATGTCGCTGCGCTCTAATGTCGCTGCGCTCTAATGTCGCTGCGCTCTAATGTCGCTGCGCTCTAATGTCGCTGCGCTCTAATTTTATTATTCTCTAATGTCGTTGTGCTCCAATCTTTCGCGCTCTAATATCAGCGCTCTAATGTTGTGCGCTCTAATGTCTGCGTGATCAATTTAATGTTGGTCAAGCTGTGTTTCGACACTGTGCTTGAAAAATTCATGGTCTGATTAATGTATCCTATTATTTGTTGATTTAGGCTTAAGCTCAGTTGTGTATGTATATCTGTAAGCCTGAACTGGTGTGCAAAAGCCCACTTTGCTCACTCAGGGGTACATTGTGGTTATGCTTTCGTAGATACATATATATGAAGGCTCGAAATCTATTGTATACCAGCTAATACGTAGGTATACCTCACACAGCCAGAGGGCTGTAAAAATTTTTAAGTTCCCTTTGCCCTCCTCCTTTGGAAAGCATTTATCTTCAAATGACTGTAATTTTCAAAATAATTAAAATCAAACCTTAATTATTTTTTTCTGAACTCGGCACATTTGACTTCACTAGAAAATGTGTTTTACCTTATAATTTCTGAGTCGACTTTCGCCAATTTTATTCTTTCCTATGGTACTCCTTAGAAAATTCAATCTCGAAAGGACTACAACTTTTTAGATATTTGTGACTGACAAATAAATTTGTTTATTTGACTTAGCGTACTCGAAACCATTAAAAAATGTGCTTCGTTTAATAACTCGTGAGCATAGGTGGGCAGCACCAAAATTCTGGGGCGGGGTGCAAGATTTTTCAAAGGTCAAAAAATGGTCTTAAAAATCGTGGTATGGCGAAAAACACCATTTTTCAAGTTTCTCATCGATCACTATCCATTGGCATAAGAAAATTGCGAAAAAAACAGAAAAATTTCAAATATTGAATTCTGGGGGGTATTTTGGTTTCTGGGGGCGGGGGTATTCGGCCTTCTAAAGGGAGCATATCCCTCATGCCCACGTGTGCTCGTGAGTAGCCCAGATTCGCCATACATTCCATTTTTTTTGAAAATAGTTGAAGCAGTAGCACAGAGCCTTCAAGAAAATTATTTTTAAAAAGACGTGACAAAGCGCAGATTTTTAGGAGTTTAATTATAATTTTGCTAATGCTGCGATCATAGATGCACAAGGTCGGGTTGGCCATGGAGGGGTAAATTGAGATTTAGGGGTTATGTAGGGGGAAGATCCAGTACTTTTACGACAGCAAATTGAATTTTGACTGTTTAAGATCGAAATTGCTTAAAAACCTTCTTTTTTGGCTCAAATAGCTCGACAGTATCTAACTTTCAGACCCTTCAGCGGAAGGTTATACAATATCCCCCTCTCACCCCTCCCTTGTGCATGTGTGGCTGCGAGCATTTGAAATTTGTCAAATAGATAATATAGGTAGTAACCTAACAAAAAAATCTAAAATTATTGGTACAAATTGGAATATAAAATTAAAGGGCCGCATTTAGGGGTTGGGGCGGCCGCCCCTCCTTGGCCGGAAAAAATTTTGAAAGGTAAGATAATGCATGGAAAGATGGAAAACTTGCCTGTCTTTGAGGTGAAATCTTCAAATTTTCAGCGTTTCGCGCCAAATATGAAGTATTTTACATAATTTTACATTTTAATGTATTTACTCTGATTCTTTTTTTTAATTTGACCAAATTTGTATTGTTTTATTTCCGTCTCTGTCGCAATAAACTATTTCATTTCATAATTTTGACTCAAGCGTGACCAAAAAAGACTCTCTTTACATCATTTTAACTAAGAAAAAAAATTATAGGAAAAGTTTGAATTTAATGATCTTAATGGACAGAGCATGGCTAAATCCTGGATACGAGCCTGCCAGTAGAAGTCCGATTTTTTCCATATTTCAAAATTTCAATTCATATTTTTCTTTTTTTATCGCTGTAAACCGAAAATCGCCCAAAAAAATTAGAAAATTTATATGAAAAGTTTGAATTTTATGATCTTAATGGACAGGACATGTCGAAAAAAAGTTTTTTCGAGCTATCCCGATGAATTTCCCAAGATATAGACCAAATTATGTAAGGTCCGCCCCTCCTTGGCCAAATCCTGGATAGGGGCTTGCCAGTAGAAGTCCGATTTTTTCCATATTTTAAAATTTTGATTCATATTTTTCTTTTTTATCGCTGATAACCGGAAATCGCCCGGAAAATCCAAAAAATTTCTAACTATACGAACCAAGTCGAAAATTCGTTCCCCGAAATTTTAATTCATAAATTTTTTTTATTTTTTCAAAATTTTTATGCCGTTTTATCATATGTATTTTACCTGTTTGTATAAACGTTCTTCTGACAATAAAATGAAGAAGGAACTAATAAACCAAAGTGATAAAATACGGAATGACGAGTTACATAATAGTTACATAATTAGCTCTTAATTTCATCTGATTTTTATTTTTTTTGAATGTACCAGTAACAACGTGTCACGCATTAGATTTTATAGAACGTATAACATTGAATACTCCCATGTTGTTCTCATATGTTCCTATTCGCGTGCACGTTTTACATTATTGGGTCCGTAAACTGTAATATTTAAAGTAACAGCCAATAAATAATAATAATAATATTATTATTATTATTATAGATACAAATTAGTAGCGGGACATGCGAGTCAATGTAATGACGATTTTTACGCGCGCCCCACAAGATGTCTAGATAAATCAAAGTTTAATAACTTGGATTTAAATATGTTTAGGTTAAGGGAAGATACAATGAAGTCAGGAAGATCGTTCCAAACTGCGATGTATTTGTAAAAGAAATCAAACTTTTCTAAATTAGAAAGTACAACAGGTATAAAGGTAAGATTTTATAATTTTAATTCATAATTTTCATTTATTTGCCTGTCTCCAATGTTCGCATTTTAGAAAACGAAAATAAGTTTATTGCTAATACGAAACTGATAAAAATACAAAACCAAAAAATAAGGCGGAACCAAAGGATGACTTAAAAAAGACGTTTTACGGCCACTAGAGCTGTACACTTTGTAAACTTTGGAGTATATTGAGAATGAGGTGACCTTGTCAAATTTTCAAAAAAACGTGATTTTATGCCTTTTCAAACGATAATCTTTAACTTAGAAGTCGAAAAAACTGTCGGAAAACGATGTGAGTGAAGAAAAAAATTCAAAAAAAAATTTTTGTCAAAGATTTTTTTCACTTTCATGGTTGACTGACACATCGTGTGTTTTAAACATCTACGTTATAGATTATTGCTTGAAAAGGCATAAAAGCGCATTTTTTTGAAAATTTGTACTTAAGTATAAGCATCTATACATCGACCTGAGCGGGAGCGACCTCGACCTAAGCAGCTTTAATCACCATTTCTGATATACTAAGACCTAAGCATCTATACATCGACCTGAGCGGGAGCGACTTCGACCTTAGCAGCTTAAAACACCTTTTCAGATATACTAAGCCTAAGCCTAAGTATAATAGAAGTAAAAACGGCAATATTGAGAATAGCCCAGTTCGTCTCAATTAATTTGTTATCC
>JAVLUZ010000181.1:739971-854971 GCA_036768485.1 Mermis nigrescens
ATGATCTGAAAAGTCTAAATTTTTATTGAATTCTTATATTTTTTACTTACAAAAGCAACGAAACTAGCCAGAATGGTACAAAAAGTAGTTAAAAATGCAGTTTTTTTACATTAAAACATGCTATATAGGACGTTTTAGCCATTTTTCATATTTGACCTGCAAAAAAGGCTAGACTCTAAATTTAGTGGCCCTAAATTTTGGGATTTCACCCCCTGGACTTTCGACCTTGGGAAACTATGCCCGGAACAATACTAAGTTTTAGTCTGTAAACTTTTGGGTAATAATAGGTTGAATATCTGCTTTATGTCTTCACTAAATTTTATGAAGTTCGATTTTTAACTCTAATTTTAAAAAACCGATAACCGACTCCAAAAAGATCGGTTCCGGTTCCGGTTCTTAGAAAATCAAAAAATCGGTTCCGGTTCTTAGAATATCAAAAATCGGTTCTCGGTTCCGGTTCCAAAAAATGGTCGGTTCCAGCCGGTTCCGGTTAACCGGCACATCCCTACTGCCTATGTATGGTGGCCGCCCCCTCCGCCTCTTAGCCGAAAAAAATTTGAAAGGTAAGATAATGCACCAAAAGATGGAGAAATTGCATGTCTTTGATGTTAAATCTTCAAATTTACGGGGCTAGCGCCAAATGTGAAGTATTTTCCCTTATTTTAAGTCAATGCACTGAAAGATAGAGAAATTGTAGAAATTGTATGTCTTTAACGTAAACTCTTCAAAATTTCGGCGCTCGCGCTAAATGTGAAGTATCTTCCATAATTTTGGCTTACGCACGATCAAAATAACGACGCTTTCTATAACCTTTTGAAGTAGAAAAATTGTTTTCCTTTGGGGCCGCCCCCCGCCTACGACCGAATCCTGGATATTATTTACTTAAATTCCTCAACAAAAACAATTATTATTATTTTTGTTTGCGCAATGTTAGAGTTTGAATGTGATATAAAAAGCTTACGGTTGATGCGGCCATGAGCTCTGTAGGTCCTGCGTCTCATTTTAGGCGCCCTTTGCACTAATATGTGATCGACGAGTAGATGATCAACATCTAGTCCCTTGTATTCCGCGTTACTTTCGGCATTGCGCAACAAATGTAACAAGAATTCCGCAGATTTTTTTGGCCAACGACCCTGCGTAGTTCCCCACGCTTTGGCCTAAAGGAACACGTACAGCATAATTTAAGAAAGGAAATATATAATTTCCCAATGATCAGAAAACAACGCGAACGTACATAGTTGTTTAAGGTGGAAAGTTCAGAGGGAGGGGGGGGGGTAAAATTCCGAAATTAGGGGCCAGTAAATTTAGAGTTCGAACCTTTTTCGCAGGTCAAATGTGAAAAATGATTAAAACGTCCTATACATATGAAATGTTTTTTAATATGGAAATCTGCACTTTTAATACTTTTTATCCAATTCTAGTTTCGCCACTTTATCAGTAAAAAATATGAGAATGCATCGAAAGTTTTGACTTTTCAGATCATTTTAGCTTTATTCTAAACATTTTATGGGTACACAAAACAAAAATGTACTAGCCGAAAATTTTTTAACATCTTCGCTACTTTCGTGCCCAAAAATCACGCAAAAAATGTTTGATAGTTCAAAATCGATTAAAATATATCGTCAGCAGTAAACAAGACGCTGTTAATCATGCTCAAACAAAGTATTTACTTCACAAAATTTTTTTTATAGAAATACAGTAGATGCCGTTAAGAGACGAGTTTAAAGAGACAACTGTGAGATAGAAAATTCAGAACATATATACATGTATACAAAAAGGAAAAATTATCTACCTCCGCTGAAGTATCCAGAATTAGATTAATATCAGGTGATCGTCAATAAGTAAAAATAGCATCAGAGATGAAATAAGCGTTATTGACTTCCTTAGAAACTAAATAATTCGGCAACCGGCGATCATTTACAATATATAATGTATAAAATAATAATTTTACTGGAAATAGTACCAAGTTACCCTCAGATGATGGTATATAGCAGACATGTAACAGGGGGATCCCCCAACCCAAAGCTGGTCGTCCGCCCATCCCCGAAAGTCAAAAAATTTTTTCACCATCACCCGATTTTTTGAAAACTTGCGATTTCAGGCCGTTTTTGGGTGTTTATGGTCCTTTTTGGCAAAAAAATGGAGGTCATTTACTCTTCCCTCTAAAAATGGCCGGGGACCATCCTCCCAATATATTTCTTACATGTATAGTTAGTATGCATACATGCACACGGTCAAAAGTTCTGAGGAGGTTAAACGGAATTTCTTTTGGGGATGAGAAGTAACTGAGTAACTAGTTTTGTTATTTAATGTCAAATTTAGACACTTAATTCGTTGTATTTTATTTTTCATGAATAAATCTTGGCACACGGTGGCACAGATATATTCAGACCAGTAATTCACATGATTAACCGACCTGGGCTTTGCGGCCGACACCTCCGTTATAACGCCGAAACGGCACAATTTCCGTCTTTTCCGTTACATTTTTCAGAAATCTTATAGCTCTTTTCAATGGCATTTTCTTGATTGCTTGCGCCGTTTCTCTTGTATTCTGCAAAACGATTATAGAAAAAAATAAAATGAAAGGCCATAAATTAGCAAAGTAGAATACTTTTACCTTGAAATGAACGCGTAAATCTGATCCTCGAGCTTTGCAAGCTAAAAACAGATCAAATGATGCATATGACTCCAGATAAGTACCGATTGATATTGAATGTCTAAGCTCGTATATGATTTTGGGGGTCATTCAATACATGTAAGGTAACGAATGGCTCAAAATTTTAATTAAAGAATGGGCTGTCAGCAAATTTTAAGGGAGGAAGGGGGTAAATTACCCTTTATTTCTGGCCAAAAGTGGCAAAGGAACACTAAAAACGGCCGAAAAACGCAATTTTATGCTTTAAACCACGGGAGGGGTAAAAAATCTCGGCCTCTGAATAGGATAGGGGACGAACGACCTACTCTAGGTGGTAATCTGCATCTCACTGTTACATGCACGATTCACCCCCTGCAAAAACATTTTAACACCCAGCAGAATCGTCATATTTTGAAAAATTGCATTAAATTTGACCAATTTATCGAACTTTCAACTCCCTAGAATGGTCAAGCCTGAATATGTCAGCTTGCTAGCATCACGCACAAAATATGCAGTGTGCAGAAAAGCGAAATTCTAATCATTTGTTAAAATACGAAAGGAGAGCATATATTTTGGAAAATAAAGAAAAATGCTCCGATGGAACAAAAAAGATGAATATACTTGGAATTGTGGATTATTATGGATGTAAAAGGAGGGGACTAGGAAAAATCTACCTAAAGTCGGAAAATCTGCTAAAAATCACACTTTCTCTAAGCAAAGCAAAAAATCGATGTATATTCTGCGGCCAACAGATTAAAATAAATATTCAACCATAACAATGATTGATACAGCAGCACGTTAGCTATGCAGTAGCTATGGGAAATGATATTAAGTAAACTAACAGTCTTCCAAGCCAATTGAATGAAATAGCAAACATCGAAGACAATTGAAGACATGGTTGGTTAAAAACAGTAGGATACACGTAAGTTGACTTGAAACAGACTTAATGTAGATACACTAGCATGCCCGAAACGATTGTGTGCACTAATCAATCGGCTCCTGCTTTGCTTGCTATAATGCTCATAAAACAAAACAACTTTAAATACAATACCTCTTAGTTTTCTATCAATCAGGTGCCAGCAATTTAAAAAAGTAACCTTGATAGATTTCGTTTATACACTCTTATCTGAAACTTCGAACATTATTTAAAAAAGACACTTTTTTAGAGGCCGCAGGATATACATCGATTTTTTGCGTTGCTTAGAGAAAGTGTGATTTTTAGCAGATTTTCCGACTTTAGGTAGATTTTTCCTAGTCCCCTCCTTTTACATCCATAATAATCCACAATTCCAAGTATATTCATCTTTTTTGTTCCATCGGAGCATTTTTCTTTGCTAGTACACTACTTTTAATTAGCGTGATTTCAGTACATCAGTCAGTAAACACAATCAGTAACATGCCACAATAATGACAACAGTCCAAGAACGCGGAAAACAATATTGTTCTTAACATCAGCATTATCCTTTTTAAACAAGACAACCTTATTGACACCATCCATTTTCAAATTAAAACTGCATTAAGTTATTTCTTCTTAATGTGCAGTTCACTTATAATCAAGCACAAAAATTTAACCAACGAATTCACATTGCAAATCCTCACTCAATCAATACACAAGCACAATGTGTTGTGACTTTTGAAATTGAAAACACCCAATTTTCAATTTTCAAATTGAAAATTGGATCAATTTTCAAATTGAAAATTGGGTCAATTTTCAAATTGAAAATTGGGTGTTTGAATTTGCGATGAAGAAAATAATCAAAAGATAGTCACTTGGTTTATTTAAGCTGAGTAATAAAATAACGACCGTCCACCAATTCCAAACTAAACGCAACTAATCTGATCACTATGAAAAAGTTTTGAAAAATGAGCTTGCTAAGCGAGAGTTGTAAACCAAGAGAAACTTAAAGTTGAAACCTACCATTAAATTATGAGAGAATTATAAAAGATTTTAAACTTCAAGAAAATGGAAAAGGCGGGATGTTGGTAAATTAGAAGGCAAAGATTTTCGGAAAAATTCAAAAACTTCACGCAAATATCAAATGTAAGGAACACTAACGCTTTGATTTGGTAGTAAAATAAATTTGTAGTATAGACTACATATTAACAACAAATGAATAGTGCAAACTTTACACAACTACTAGGTGTAGAGAATACTAACAGTTTACGGCTTATTAATGTACATGATTACAATAAAGCTGTATATCTTTGTCGACTTCTGTGCACAGTAGTGTGATTGCTGGTTCATTTTAAACCACTTTTGCAGGCAATTTACATCAATTAAACGATAGCTCTCCATGTGCAAGATTTTGTGAAACATATTATAAACACGGCTAAGAAAGATTTAACTTTCATGCAACCCATTTAAGACAAAATTACATCTCTTCAATGATCTAAGGACACTTGAACATAATTTTTAAATCACTTTAGATTACTTTTGAGGGTAAACAAACTCACTTAATTGATGTCTCACATATGAATCCTTGAAAATTTCTTGACTTCAGTTACAAAGTCTCTGCAAGTCTATCGAATTAGGGTTAACACGTAACGTAAACTTTACACAAACACATAGCGTAAAGAATATTTTAGTCGGATTCGTAATTTTGATATTGCTCCGATATTTCTTTCAACATTTATAGAAAAATGAGTCTCCATAATGTTTTAAAGACAATAAACATTAGGTTTAAACCACTTTGCAATACTGCTGAGTGTAAGCAAGCGCGCCCAATTGACGTATATATTTCATTCCCTGTAAATTTTTATATCTCAGGAAAAAATTTCGATTTTAGCAATGCTCTAGAACAAAGGCTAACATGCAGTGTAAAAAATTACTCGGATATTATGATCATCATGAAAAAATTATGTCTCTACAATGGTCTGAGGACATATAAACAATGAATGTAAACTACTTTACATCACTGTTGGATGTAAACAAACGCGCCTACGTGACGTCTCACATTTGATCCTTTGAAAACTTCTAGGCTCCAAGAAAAAATTAGGTTTCAGGAATGCTCAAAAACGAAGATAAATATATATGTAGTGTAAACTTCATGTAAACACCTAGTGTAAAGAAGATTTTAGTCAGATTCGTAATTTTGATATTGTTCCGATATTACGATTAATATTTATGAAAAAATTAAGTCTACATAATGTTCTATGGGCAAACTAACAATTGGTGTAAACTACTTTACAACACCGTAGAGTGTAAACATATGCGCCAGACTGGCATATCAAATTTGATTCCTGGTCCATTTCTAGACTTGATAAACGTGTCCCTGACTCGTAACCGGAGAAGCAGGCAGAAAAAACAAGACAGAAACGCATTTAAAACTCCAAATTTTTGACTTTACACTCGCTAAATATTAATGTATAGACAATTTGCTTTGACATGCACCCGATATAAAGCACTTTATTTTTATTCTATTAGACTTATCCCGACTTCTGGACGGAGAAAGTGGCGAACAAAAAACGCAACAAAAACGTATTTTCCACCATTTAGAACACTGTAAACTTTAAAATTCCGTACCGAACTCCCCATTGAGTTTAAAGAAATTCGGTTTGGTACAATTTGTAGCTTTTAAATCGTAGTACATTCCTGTGTGCCAAAATTCTGTTGCAAAAATTATTTGGCATGATTTATCAATCAAACTTCGGAAAAAAACGTGTTTTTTAGCCCATTTTTTACCTCTGATTTCGAACTTTACACCCCCATAAATAACTCAATATTGCGTTTTTTTAAATGCGGTTTGCTGCGATGTTTAGCCCCTGTGAGGCACTTTATTAATGCTGTCTTCGATTTGCACTGACTCATAAGCGGAAAAATTTGGCAGAGAAATCTTAGTTAAAATCCATTTTTTTACACCATCCACTAGAGTGTAAACTTTAAACCCCAGGATCTAACTCACCATAGAGCATAGAAGACTTTGCTTATATGCAGAATGTAGCCCTTGATCCGCTCTACATTTCTGTCAGAAAACATTTTAAAAACCTCATAACCGGAGTTAGTATCGGACATAGGAAGGTTGAAAACTCGACCAAAAAGTGCTTTTTCACCCCCAGATTTTCGCACTCTTTACACTGCCGTTCGATAAATAATGCGAATTTCAAAAAACAAAAAAGTGTCATCTGTAGAATTCATCCCTCTATTATCCTATTCTGTTCAATCCTTCGAGTCATCAATACTCAGTTGTCCACATGCCGCAGTAAAAAGGTCCCAAAATTTGTCCTATGTTATAACGTTACACAAAAACTTTACACCTTCTTTACACAGTCAATTTTGAGTTTCAAGAAAAACAAAAAAACACGGGCAGCGAATTTTTTTATTATCTTTCTTTAAAAAAAACCGCACCTTCCAGAAGTGTCCCGTTATAGCTGTAGGGGGGGGGGTGCCCAGGTGTTGGGGGTACCCAAGTATATTATAGGTACGCGCTAACGCGCTACCTATGATAAATAAATATTTCACATTTGAATAAAAAAGCCATTCAATGAGGAGCAATGAAGAATTCTGAAACAAAAATTTGAAGTAAAATAACGCTTGTTTATTTACTCCCACCCGAAAAGAATGTATCTATCCTTCCCTGGACTTTGAATCGTGTGCACACGCAGGCCCCTGTCCAGGATTTGGTCAGGACATAAACTGGTGTATATTTCGGAAAACTCGACGGGATAGCTCGCAAAAACAGCATTTATAGACATTTTTTGACTTGCTTTTTTGACATTTTTTGAACTGTTCAAAAGAATTTTTTCTCACTCAAAAAGCTACACACATTGCCTTTTTTTGGTCGCGCATGAGCCAAAATTATGGAAAATACCTCGTATCTGCAGCGAAGCGCCGAACATTTGAAGATTTGACGACAAAGAAATGCGATTTTTTCATTTCTCCGTGTATTATCTTACCAACAAATTTTTTTTCGGCCAAGCGGGGGTGACCGCCCCTGCTCGCCTAAAATACGGCCCTGTGCATACGTTAAAATACGCTCATTGTACAGTTTGAGCATGATGACCAACAATTTTTCGGATTCTATCCTCTAGCACAAATAGGTTTGTTTGTGATTTTCGATCATAATTAAAATCGCTACTGAAAATTGGAACTTTACTAGATTTCTTTAAATGTAATTTTGGACAGACCGATTTGATCCAAAAAAAACCAAAATTATATACATGCATAACCTAAAATGCTAAAAGATTTTTTTAAAAAGAAATTTCACTTAACGCAAAACTTTTGAATTGTTGAGTTTGACAAACACCTTTAACGAGCAGACAACATTCCGTTTACGACTCAGTATTACGTCATTAATGATCATGAAGGGTAATTCACTGGAGTTATTAGAAAGTAGTAAATCGTTGGCATCAGAACCGCATTTAAGGGGCGCGGGGGCGGCCGCCTCTCCCTGGCCGGAAATAAATATTGAAAGGTAAGATGACACACGGAAAGATGGAAAAATCGAATGTCATTGTCGTAAAATCTTCAAATTTTCAGCGCTTGTGAAGCATTTGCCATCCTTTTGGCTTAAGCGCGACCAAAAAATGGCATATTTTTTATAGCTTTTTGAGTAAAAAAACTTTTTCGGAAAATTCAAAATTTAATGATCTCAATGGATAGAGCATGTCGAGAAACGTCAAAAATGTCGTTTTTGTGAGCTATCCCGGCGAATTTTCCGAGATCGGGCATGGTTGGCAGCATACATGTAAGTACGGGGGCTGAGGGGAATCCCTCATCAAACCAAAGTCTTGACCTCCGTGCATTGATCGACCGAGTACGCGGGTTGGAACCGGGCCCGGCCGGTAAGGGCAGGTTAACTTCTAAAACCTTTAGAACTTAGTGTGCTCGGAAGGTACCATCACGTTTGGTTTCTGAGAATGGATTAAAATTGCTAGTGCGGACTATTTTGGGCCTTTCTGTTCATATCTGATCATCGTAATCTCCTCCTAGCTCTATACACCGGGTTCATCATTTACTTTTTATTTCAACATTTCTGTGTTTTTATGTGTTATTTCACCATAAATTTCTGCAGTGCAGTCCACTTAAGAGTCTGATATGTATTTATAAATGTAAATACTGTGCAGCATGAATTAGGATCGATCATTGCAGCATATGTAGCAGGTGGTGGCACTGCAAACGTTTATAACCTAAAAATTCCATCCAGTCATGGAACTGCAGTAGGAATAAGCTAAGATTTAATATTTATTATAATTTGTTGAGATTTACGTCACACACAATTACAAACTAAAATTTTTTTGGGACATTAATCATTCAATTCTGTAGCTAGCCATATTCTCACGTTTCTTGCCCTTAAACATATATTGCAAGTTCTTTACAAAACTGTGCTGACCACAGGTGTCAGTGGATCTATAATTTATTAGAATATCAAGCCGAAATTATGGGATGCAGCAGGAATCAGCTGATTTAATGAGTGCTTAATATTATCTTGCCTTTTTATGATAATGTACATAAAACAGCGCTTGAAATTCGGAAGGTTCAACAAGCAAAGGACGATAGAATCACTAAAATTAAGCTGCGAGATCCTTTTTCATCATGCACATGGAATAGAATAAATGACTTCGCTGAGAAATGAATTGGCGCTAAGCGCCCAAAATTTTTATAATTACTTTGATGACTGTGGAAACCGAAGCTGCTTGCTTGTGTCAAGAATACTGCTTATGAAAAATAAATTTAATTATTCTTTAAGCTACAGTCAAGGTCATAAATGGCGAAAAACGATCGGAATCCCTAGCATCGATCGATCACCTGGCGTATAGCTGATCAAATAATTTGAAAATATCTTAGATGGCAAACTCTTCAATGATAAAAGCTGAGCTAAATTTAATTTTAGAAATATATACATACATAAATGGTTAACTCTTCTGGGCCGGGTTTTTTTGAGCTCACTTGATCACTGCCTCCATGTTCGCAAAACTTGCAATTTTGGCCCCAATCTAAATTTTTTATTTTAATTTTTGGCCAAATATTGGGGGTCATTTAAACACCCCCCTTAATTGGGACGACCCCCACCAACAATTTTGATCTCTTACGTACATGCATGATTGACAGTACAATTCAATTACTCCGATAACATATGCCAATCTATTTCATTATGATTACTTACATACTACCACAAGCGTCGTCGCATTACGATATAGACTTCGTCCTTTTAACATTAGATATGAGCACTTCAAAAGCAATAGTGTCCTTATTCTAAATCAATTTACTGATGATACGGTACATCCAAAAAGTACTTTTTGTACGAACATATAGTAAATATGTTGTTTGTAGGTATGGTACTGTTAAATATACACATTTTGTACAGCACCAGCTATAATCTGCTATCCACTTGATGTTCAAATAAGACCCCATTCTAAATTTAGCTGATAATATCGCGTCGAAATTTTCATTACAAAATTCGAAATGATAACTGCGCAAAAACTTATTTGTTCATAAAGCCAACATGTGTTGTGTCTACAAATATCTTTGAATGAGGCTCAAAATCTTTGTTCCATACAAAGAAAAGTACGCAGAACATAATTAATTATTCGCTAAAAATAATTTAAGAATGCGTTAAATTCGACAAGTTATTTTTTAGAAGACTACAGGACAGATAAATAAATCGTGAAATGCAAGAATGCGAAAACGGTCAGCCATGGATGGAAACCACGAATGATGCGATGTAATGCACACCTCGTAAAACAATGAAGGATCTTGTGCGTGCGTAAAAAATGATACTTACATTTTGTAGGATTTTCAGGATCCATAGAATAATGTATTTTGCCCATCGCGAAAATCGAATGTAAGTAAATTCACAAGACGGAAGAAGAATCAAGAACTGACAAAAAGGTAAGTCAGAATAAAGCTAAAAATAATAAAAATATATTGGTATTCAAAATCACAAGCTTCGCATCACGCACTTTCTTCAGAATCGTCTAATTTTTAAAAATACCGCTCGTCGCACCCCATTACTCAGGCTTATTTTAAACGTCAGCATCAACGTTTTTGTTATTGTGAACGCCCATGACCAGGTCCGTATGGGAGAAAATTTTTGATTCTCCCTAGAGTCCCCAAACAGGAAAAATGGAAAATTGACGAAGTGCGTCTAAAAAACCGCCAAAACAGGGTTTTAGCGTCATTTTGAGCTAGTAACCTCAAAATTTTCTGGCACTTCGCGCCGGATTTTTTGTTTATGTATAGTTTTGTCTTCTAAACCGCTAAAAATCGCTCAAGTTATGCCAATTTTTTCATCAACTGTATTGTTTTTCTCTGTAAGACACACTGATTAGGTACAAAGGAAAGATGAGAAATAATTCGTCGATTAAGTGATGAGAAATCAGCTTAAATGATAAATTTTCTGTATATCAATATAAATAAAAAGAAAAGTTTTGAAGAATTTTAGAAATTTCTTTTCACCATCGTATGGAACTCGCCGAGATACACTCAAAAGCGCCTTTGTTTTCGCTCATCTCCAAATGGTTCTCGAGATATCTGGCCTCAAAAATTTCCGGCCCCCTGAAATAAAATCCTAGTTATGGGCCTGCCAATAACTAAGCCTAAACAAAAAGATCAAGTAATCCCACAATGAAATCATCAAATAAATAGACGTGCAACTCAAGCGTTTCTCAAATGCCACTTGTTCTACTCGCCTATGCGCTTGATCACGCAGTTTATAAATTTCACTAATGAAATCGGCGCATGCGAAAATTTAGGAGTGTAAAGCACGTACTATTCCAGGCACTGTGCACAGATTCGTATACTGTTTGCATTCATGTAAAGAAGATGGGTGTCAACCGTCCCCTCTCCCGAAATGAAAATAGAATTCCTCCTTTACTCTTCCCTTTCCATTTTTAGCCAGAAATCGCAAAAATTTTGGCGCTTCGCGCCGAATTTAACAATTATAATTAGAGTACATTTAGTCTCTAGCGCGCGGTTTAGATATTCCATTTTTACTATTCATATAACCTACATCGCATTCTGCACCTATGTCTTTAGTTCTTCACAAGTTTTATGCAGAAAATGAGATATGTCCTTTCAGCAAGAATAACAACAATTTTTTGGCGACGAGACAATTATGAATTTGCCAGAACCGTGATTCGGCTAATTTTGTAAAAATTTTAACTTTACGATTCAGAATCAAAGTGCTCTTTTCACAAAATTTTGAAGGGCTCTGCCTGGACCCCGCTGAGTGGCGCTTGAGCACGCCACCCCAGACCTAAAGGTGGTTTCCATTGGATTCTATCCGTATCTTACGTACCCGGGTAGCAAAATTTACAAACTTAACTTCATCCTCTGATCCCCTTTACGTTTTTGAAAAAATTTGGTCGTGCTCCCCGAAACAAAATCATGGAACTACTTTTAAAAAAATCCGAAATATCATGAACACACAAGCAACTAGCAAATCGCAAATACGTGTGCCCCATAAAAAATTTCTAGAATTTCTTCAAATTTGCTATAAATGTCTCACCATTTGGAGAATTTCGAATATATTAGGCAAGATTATTCCGAATTCTAGCTGATCTAGTAGCAAAATTATACTTTTACAATCAAAACGAAATTTGCTCAATTATATCTGAATTGTATATGGGCGTGGTGGGGCTGGATTCCTGAGAATTTCGCGGATACCCAAAAATCGTAGACCCACAATTAAATTTTTGGTGCTTTTTTGGCATGCCACTTTGGACCCCTTAGAATTTTACTGCTGCGCACCTGCCACAGGAATACCCACCATATCCAGGATTTTGTTTTTTGGGAGGCGGTAGGAGAACCAACATCTTTTAAAAACACGAAAGAGAAGAAAATTTATTGGCAAAAAATACAAAAAAAAACATAAAAAATACAAAATACATGCATGTACAAAAACGAATTAACAGGAATAACAAGAGCAGGGTTGGCAAAGGCTGGGTTTTTGGGGTTTTTGTAAGTGCAAAAATACCGAAATTTAGGTGTTTTAGTTTTTCGAGCACGAAAATCTGAAAAAAATTCGCACTTTGCGCGATTTCGTCATTTTTATACATGTTATAGCATTAAAAGCATATGAAATTTTCGCACTACGTGCAAATTAGCACCTTTCTAAGAGTCTTTTTGCATAAAAAGTTGATAAAATTTAAAATTTTTTTGGCTGGACAGGATGCGGCATGATGAGAAATGCACGAAAATGAGGCTAAAATAGATCATTTAAAAAAATATTTTCTTTCATAAGAAAAATTTTTTCACTGACAAAAAAATTTCGTATGGTTTCCGCCTATTTTTTTTCATTCGGCTTAAAGTTTTCAACTTAAAACATGATAAAAACGTATTTTTTTAGCAAAAGCTAAACTAAAATCCACCCAAAAAATGACGTTACTTCATGCCTCTAAGTCGTTTTTGACTTTCGTTACTTTGCATCCCTAACACGGAATAAAAATCCAGACGCACGCGGAGTACAAACCTGCGACCTTTGGTGTTCTATACCAACGCTCTAACCAACTGAAGTCGTTTTTGTTCGTTTGCAGCGATATTTAAAACATTTCCGAATTTTGACTTTCCCCACCCTGAATTTTGGTGCTGCCCATGTATGCTCCCCAGACCTGGTTTATCCCTACGCACTCTGACCAAGTCGATCTGTATATGAGTTACGAACTAAGTCTTGATGATAACATAAAATTTTTTTCATGTTTTGTATATTGATTTGGGTGGCGAAAAATGAATATGAAAAGCAATCAGAATAGGATAGTTTATTGGCTGAATTACATGGACAAGGCACGTTACAACAAATACCAATACAGTTATGCAAAGAATAATTAAATGAGCAATTTTAGGAAAAGAATTGTCAATAAATGCAAAAAATTACGGGAATTTTTTGTTTTTCCTGAAAACAACTTTTTCTGCCAATTTAAAGGTCGCCGATTCCAAAAAATAAATCATTTAGCGCGGAAAACACTGTATCATGAAAATTTTCAACACATCGACCTAAGCATCTATACATCGACCTAAGCATCTATACATTGACCTGAGCGGGAGCGACCTCGACCCAAGCAGCTTGAAACACCTTTTCAGATATACTAAGCCTAAGCCTAAGTATATTAGAAGCAAAAACTTAGATTTTCCTATATATTATCAAGTAAAACCGAAAAAACATGAAAAAAATGAAAAAATTTTTAAAGTTTTTTTAAAATTTCAAACAGAAAAAATAATAGTTACCGCGCAAAATGATTGGTTTTCTCGGAATCACCGACCTTTAAAATGCCAGAAAAAGTTATTTTAACGAAAAATAAAAAATTCCGGTAACGGAAAAAAATGAGATGGCCTGGCATATTTCAGTACTCGTTGAATAAAGTTGTTTTTTTCTCATTCAAACCTTTTTTATCATTGAGATTGAGAAATATTTCGTCCAAAACATCACTCCCAAGTACTTTGTTAAAGGTTGGCTCGTTGTAGGCTTACTGTAAGAATAAAAAACCATCAAAACCATGCAAAAACCCAAAAGTCGAAAAAAGAGTCATACTTACGGTCACGATAATCATTATGCCCCTTCAAATATGGACTTAAATCAATGTTAGCTAATCTCGTTCTGAAAACTTATATATTAGGAGATGAAACAACAGAGTTAGGAAAATATTTTCGTTTTCTGCTCGAAAACGTACGGTAAAAAAAGATCACAGAATAGGGGTGTACGTACGTACCTACACTGGTGTAACCAGTGAGGAAGGAGAGAGCGAGGGAATTCCTGCCTAAAGAAAGAATTCAATATGTTCAAGAACTAAAAAATATGGTTACATGATGCTGTTGTGCAACGTAAACTCGAGTGGCAGTTTCAATAGTTTTATTGCAGGAAGTCAAAAAATTGGCGATTCGCGCAAATAAACGTTTTTTCCGTCGAAAACGTAGAGAAATTTTTTTGAAAAAATTTCCATTGCTGAAAGCGGTACGATGTGAAAAGCCTAAAAACACTTTATTCAACGGCCTCGCCCGATTTTATGGGTTCATAGATAAAAAACTGTTGTTAGATTCTCCCATCTTTTTTTCAGCAATTTGGTTCACAAGTGGAGTATTTAAAGAGCGCGCTTAGGGTTAAATAGATTGAAATTACTGAATAAGACATTCGGCGTGACGGGCTTGACTACTGCAGACCACAAAAAGGGGTTTTGCTAAATCAGCACAGTAACAGAACGACAGCGGCAAGGCGTGCAGCGCGTAATATTGTGTATTGTTGTAAACATACAGTAATAAATCAGTTTAGTGTTTTCTTAACGCTAATAAATAAACAGCCTGCATTTATTAATTTATGCACTAATAAAAGAGCTGATGCATACTATTTTTTTAAACCTGTTGCATAAGAGTCGCTCAAAAACAGGAAGTCTCAACTACTGTAACCTCTGATTCCTGACAAGATAGATAGGAATATAAGTGCGTAAAACTTACAATGATTTCACGAAATCAGTGCATGGAAATCATTTAAAGCCAGATCTAAAGTGGTTTCAAACGGGGCTTCCGAATTTGCTACAGCAGTAGCACACTATTGCAAACAAAATTTTGTTTGGTTTTCGTTTTACATACTCACTTTTATGGTTCATTTATGTATATGTAGTCTGTTCCATAAATTCGGTCATAAATTTTACAACTATGTATGTACATATCTCGGACAATAAGCTGGCAGATTGCGATTATAGCATTGATCTGATATATAATTATCGTAAACCCCAGCTTACTGTCAATGAAATTCATAAAATTTATGATCGAAGTTATGTGAAACAGACTATATGTAGGTAAGAGTTTTGAAAAATGAGCTTGCTAAGCGAGAGTTGTAAACAAAGAGAAACTTAAAGTTTAAAACATACCATACATTGTACATCGATTAAACAATGGTCGGCCCTGCACAATGTTTCGTGAATTACATATAGTCTGTTTCACTCGACAGTAGGCCGAAAGTTGCGATAATTATATGTACTACCTATATCACATCACTGCTATAAGCACAATCTGTCAGCTTATTGCCGTAGATAGTTTAAAAATTTATGACCGAAGTTGTGCAGAAACAGACTATAGTCTGTTTCATTTAACTTTGAGGTTTCTGAAAAAATTTAAAGTGACTACAAAAGTGTTTCAAACTGATACAATTAATTTGACATTCTACAGTACATATGTCGAGCATACGTGGGCAGCAAGAAAATTCTGGGAGGGTGCAAGATTTTTTTGAAGGTCGAAAAATGGCCTTAAAAATGGTGGTATGGCGATAAAAACACCATTTTTCGACGTTTATCATCAAGCACTATCCATTGACATCAAAAATTTGCAAAAAAATTTTCAAAAATTGAATTCTGGGGGGTATTTTGATTTCTAGGGGGGGGGTATTTTGGTCTCTGGGGGTGCATACCCCCCAAACTACCCCCACGCCCAGGTGTGATGTCGAGTCATTTGGAAAGACATGCCAGCGTTAAGCCGCATTACTGCATCGAAAGTTTAAACTGCGTTTGTAGCCTAATTCTTGTAGGAAATTTCAAAGAAAACTGCGAAGTTAAATGAAAAAGACTATACATATAGCCTACTTATAATGTTTCACACAAGTTTGGGCATAAATTTTAAAAACTATGTCCGACGATAAGCTGATACTGCGATTATAGCATTGATTTGATATATAATTATCGTAATCAGTCTGCTTACTTTCAAAAAGATTCATAAAATTTATGCCCAGTAAAACAGACCGTCTGCTTCAAATAAGTTAGGGCATAATTTTAAGATTTGTTTTCGGAAGCCGACGGATTACGGAAATTGTATATCCGATTAATCCTAAAATCGCCATCTATCGGCTTATTGTCGGACATAGTTTATAAAATTTATGCCCACACTTGTGTGAAACACCTAACATCACGAACGGATTTAAGGGGGGCGGCCGCCTCCATCGGCCAAAAACATTTGGCCAGATAGAGAAAGGGCATGTAATTTGCGATGATTTTTGACCGTCAATGATCATAATTTCTCAAAATTTTCCGGCGCTTCGCGCCGGTTTAGACCTATTAATGACATTTATCCACTTTATTTGCAGTCTGCAAGCCATTTTTTGCTCATAAAATAGCTTTTAAAACAATTTGAAGTGCATAAATAGATATTTTAGCATGATTTCTTCTATTTTCGAGCAAGACTTTTGAATAAATTTTTAAAGTTCGACGTCAGATGCTATAAATACAGAAAATCGCGCGGTAAATCAAGCTTTTAAATGTCTTTTAGTCGAAATTTCGCAAATTTTTCGGCACTTCGAGCCGGATTTTAAATAAAGTCATAGAAATCTAATGATTTTTCCGCACAAAATTGTCAAAAATTTCAAATTTTTCCGGAAAAATATCGCGTCAAAAGTGATTCTAGATGAAAGTAGACCGTATAAAAAGCGTAAAAAACGCTATTTTGCGAGTTAAGAGCGATTTTTTGACCTGTTTTTGAAAAAGTTTGGGTACCGCCCCCTTAAGAAAATCCTAGACCGGCCACTGCCTAACATACCTATGTATGTGCTAACCAGTACCACATATAGGTATATAGTCTGTTTGTTTAACCTACATGAAAACGATCGTAAGGGTGCACTGTCACCTTACACGGCTTTGCCAAGGCTTCATCCATTTGGATGTCAACCAAAATCGTGCAGTCGTTCCACATGCATTTGATTATCGCTTATAAGCTTGGCAGATAGGTATACGCTCTCAGGCTGTTGGTACCCCAAAGTCCGATTATTTTAGCCTATTTAGATTAGTTTTTGGCCGGAGTCTCGCTACACCATTGTTTATTGGAGCCTTTGCATTTTACCGCGTTGTACCCAAGATGGTGCTTTTTCACGAAACCTTATCCATCATTTTTTAAGATAAAACTACAGACTTTCCCAGGCTCATGTCAGTACCCCTATTGGCTGACTATTTACATCTATGTATAGTCTGTTTCACATAATTTCGTGCATAAATTCTAAGAATTTTCATCGACAGTAAGCCGAGAGTTACGATAAAGTTGGTAGGTGAATATATCAGATCAATGCTATAATCGCAATCTGTCAGCTTATTGTCGGAGATAGTTTTAAAATTTATGACTGAAGTTTTGTGAAACAGACTATAAGTAGTGAAGAATCTATAGAAGTATGTAGGCTACAACATATCCGACTATCTTTCATTTTAGATTCTGCAAGACTGTGACTAAAAGTCCTCTGAATAGTGAATGAAATCTCATGAGGCTAATGTGTTATGCAAAAGTTGGTAGGTGAATATGATATGTGTAAGATATTCTTACGCGATAACGCAACAAAATTGTTATCTATGTATAATTGTATAGCAAAGCCTAATTTAGCTTATATTACAATAAACTGTCGAGACAAAACACAGTGACATCACAACGCTGACATGCATAGGCAATAAATAATATAGTTACTTATCTATGTATATCATTTAGGGATGCATTGTTTCAAAATGATATATGTAGGTACCTACATATATAGAAATTTTTATTTTGATAGCAACCAGCATTCGCCACTGCCCGCCTCGCATTAATATTGTATAGGTACCACACCTGGGCGTGGGGGTTTGGGGGTATGCAACCCCGAGAAACCAAAATACCCCCAGAACTCAATTTTTGATTTTTTGGTTTCTTTCGCAATTTTTTGATGCCAATGGATAGTGCTTGGTGAGAAACGTCAAAAAATTGTGTTTTCTTCGCCATACCAATATTTTTAAGACCATTTTTTGACCTTCGATAAATCTTGCACCCTCAGAATTTTCTTGCTGCCCATGTATGATAGGTACTGAGAGTCAACTAACCTAAACAGGAGAATTGGGGATTTGAGCCCAAAATTCAATTTACAACGCGTTTTCGTCCTTCAGCAAATTTTCTATGCCCAATTATAGAACTTGATGATGGACGTCGAAAAATATTGTTTTATCCATAACACAAATCACTTGATCATTTTTTTGAGAACTAAACAATTAGTGACCCCAAGCTCCCGTACGATTGCAAAATCTTCAAAAAATGTGATTCAAAATTTAAAGCTTCAAAATATGATTTTAGGCTCATACATATGCTCTCGTATCAAGTGGAACGAACTGCTTTGTAAAACAATTACCGCGAAATAATGAATTAATCGAAATCCGAATAATAACGTACAGCGAAGAGGTGAAATGATAACGGGTATTCAAAACGCGTGCGGAATAATTTAAAGCCAATAACGACCGGGTAAATTCATTTTCCTAGGACGCTGGAAAACAAGCCTCTAAAAAGTCCATCGCCTGCGGCACCTAAATTGGGCCGTTCTAGCGATTTTGGGCTAAATTTTTCCTCTGACCTTTTCAAAAACGCGTCGTAAGCCTCTTGTCGGTTCTTCAACAGCTGCTTTATCTCCTTCGTTTCGGACTCGAGTCGTTCGACGGCTATTTCGAAAGTTTTTTTCGCCTGCGCGTATTCGTTTTGGAACTGCGACATTTCCCGTTTTTTCTCCGACAACAACGATTCCATTTTTCGGATATATTCAACATTCTCAGGAGAAACGTCTGAAACATACATACTTTCAAATATATAAATCATTATAGCGAGCATACATGGGCAGCAACCAAATACTGGGGGGTCTCATGGGGCAAAATCGTAAACACAAAGAATTCATCTCTGGGGTTTATTGATCGGGGGAGTCCGTCTGATTCTGGGGGTGGGGCACAGCATAGGTGGGCGGCACCAAAGTTGCAAGATTTTTCCAAAGGTAAAAAATGGCCTTAATAATGGTGGTATGGCGAAAAACACCATTTTTCAACGTTTCTCATCGAGCACTATCCATTGGCATCAAAAAATTGCAAAAAAAACAAAAAAAATTTCAAAAATTGAATTCTGGGAGGTATTTTGGTTTCTGAGGGATGCATATCCCGACGCCCTGGTATGGGGCACAGACTCCCCCAGACTCCTCCCCTACGCTCATCTGATGGTGAGCCAAGCATGAATTGAACAATCAACTGATCAACAAACATCGCCTAAATAATTGAGCGGCACATGTTAAATTCAGGTTTATGCTTGGGTTGAGGTTAATAAATAAATCAATCAAATGAATCGTAAATCAATTAATCACACGGCTGAGCGTATGCATATGCTTATTTGCAAGTCTTTGGCTTATAATTTCACCATTCAAGGCTGATCGCTCGATTTTGCATAAAAAATAGATTTCACTATACCTCTATTCTCGCGGAAAAGCAATTTATCAGCTTACGCAGCGTTTTCTCCGTCAAATATTACAATGGTCTTTCGAAATTGCGAAACTAGAAGACTTTTCTACGAACTGAAGATTTTTTATCGAACTAATTCAATGACTAAGTATTGCATAATAAAATTCAACTACTTGCCTAAATGTACATACGTATGCACGGCTGGAGAAAACGTTTGTCATACATTCATAGGTGCACAGCGTGATGATCAGGTGGGGCCATTATGAGAACTTAATGAAAAAATCTTGATTACTTACTGGCAATAATAATGCCTTATTGTCCGCAAAACCAGACATGCACAGCATGAGAATTCTGAAGGGAATGAAATTTCAGAGTTTTTGGCTCAAAAATAGTGGGAACACGTCAAAAACATCGTTTTTCGGCGTTTCTGACAATGCTCTAGCTTTCTAGAGCACAAGAACATGAGAAATTTAAAAAAATCATAAATTATAATGAATCGAAGAAAATATAATCGAAAGAATAATATATGACGTAAAACACCGAAAATTTGACACCTTTGAGCAGACAGATGGCTCAAAACGTTTAAAAGAGCAACCTTTCCTACGAATTTTTCGGAATCTTTTGGAAAATCGCGAATTCTGATGGGGAGATGGGGAATTTCTGGAGCGGATGAAAACTTTTCTGGGAGATGAACCCCCCAACCGATCATGTATGTTGAAAACTGATGTGCTTCGCAGTTTAGGATTAGTGTCAAGCTTTATTTAACGCTGAAGCAGTGGCGGATCTAGGATTTTTTCAGGGGGACGGTATCCAAACTTTTCTAACAAGATTCGAAAATAGGTCCACAAATTTATCCATAACGTGCAAAATGGCGTTATTCAACATCTTACGTTGTCTAGTTTCATTTAAAATCGCCTTTCGCACCATATTTTTTCGAAAAATTTCAAACTTTTCGACAATTTTTTGCGGGAAAATCGTTTATTTTTTTGACTTCATCGAAAATCCGGCGGCCCGAAAATTCTTGAATTTAGGCGGGAGGGTGTTTAAAAGCTTAAATTACTGCATAATTTCCTGTATTTGTAGCATTTGACGTTAAGCGTCGAAAATTTTTAACAGTTACGCTCGAAAATAGAAGAAAACTATGCTGGAATAGCTGTGTTTGCTCATGAAATCGTTTTAAAACTTATTCCTTGAGCCCGCCAAGAAAGCAAATAAATGTCATTAATAGGTATTATCCGGAGCGAAGCGCCAGGAAAATTTGAGAAATAATGATCATTGACGACCAAAAATCATTGCACATTACATATCCATTCCATGTTTCGCCAATTACTTTGGGTCAATGGGGAGGCCGCCTCCCCCGCTTCCCTTAAATCCGCCTATGCGCTGAATGGTCCATAAATTGCTTCCATATAAAAATAAAATCCGTCTTTTCAGATGAAGCCGGAGCCTAGGCCTCAACGTAATATCGATAATAATTTAATAATAATATTATTATTATTGATAAAAATAATAATAACAATCATTATTTATACACGAAGCACCTTCACAAGCCATTTTAGGTCGAAAAAAATTCCAGGGCTGACGCTTAAAAACGGCCATGATGACTATGCAGTTATTACTGGAAGCTATGACTAGACAACATTCAACAATCATTGTTGAGGGCGCAAAATTGTTGGCTTGATTGATTGAAATAAGTCCAATATTGATTCCATCAGTTAAGTATTATCGTTTACACTTAGAGCCGGTGGTATTTTGAACAAGGTCCATTTGTACATGTACATAGATGCTCCAGGAAGTCTTTGTATATTTCGTACATGCACATTTTTGGATACTGTAACATGGTGAAAATCCCTTTTGTGTGATAAAACATGGTTTTTCGACTTTTGGTAGTTTATTTTAGCCAGTTTCTGGACTTTTAAGGACAAAAATGCTGAAAACTTTCTCAAAACGGTACGAAGCGTCAAAAAATTTGACTTTCTCCTTTTTAAATGCAAATTTTGTCATTAAAGGCATATAGAACAGACAATACACATTTCTGCGCGAAGCGCCGCAAATTTCTTGGAATTTTAAACGTTTTTACAGTTTTTGCGTTGCCAAAAATCGTTGCACACGTATGAAGACGATCCCGAAAACTCTTTGTACATCGGGAAAAATCTTCCGAATACAAAAATAACCGTTCTTAAAGCCATAATTTCATAAGTCCAATGCGTTTAGTTCTTTAATAATAGTTCCTTTATCATATTTTGTATAAAATATTATAAAAATGAGATTGCGCACACAACCTACACTTGCACACTACCAGGACTTTTGAAAAGCATACCTCCTCTGGCCATTTTCTGACTAAAACCTACTGCTTGAACCACGAAAAAGCGTCAGATAAGATCTAAGAGTATAATTTCAAGAACATGTAGTTATTTTTTGAGTATTAGACTGTTCAATTCATTCATCCAGACACTTTTCTTTCGTTATTTCGTATGTATTTGATGTCGTTGATCATTCCATGGTTCTTTTTGTTATTTTTCTTCATCAAATTTAAGCACAAATATTCATAAAGAGTAAAATACAACGAATACAGTATCGAAATTTGACACGAAATCGCAAAATTACTCATTTATTCCCCTCCCACGAAAACTCGGTTTACTCCTCCAAAAAAATAAATTCCAATACAAATGCCAATAATAATTATCTATATTTTCAGACCTCATCCACGGGGTTGCTCTGGCCCCGGTCCAGTGCCATCTCCTGGCAAAGCTGCATTAAATATATCAAAAATAGATACGCAAAATGGGTCAAAAAATAATCGCTTATCGAATCTTGTAGCTTCTTAACCACGAAAGCAAATAGAATGCGGTTGGCTCCATACCTGGACAAAGGCCGGTATTCCAGATGATACCGGCGGCCAAAAAATGTGGTTGGTTGCTGGTTCGACAAAGGGTTGTTTTGGAATATGTTACTTCATAACTTTTTCGAAACGTTCTGCATGTCTGCATGCATCATTTGCGTTTGCTTTATCCGTCTTAATTTACTCGCATTTAGCATTATCAGTCAGTACGCTAATTGTTTACAACTATAGTTTTTAGAGTGTTCAGAGTTCACCTCTGGAATTTTTTGGCCTTTTTATCATCCTCAGCTCAATTTCACAGATTTTTAAAGGACAAGACAACGCAAAAAATTGACCTTATTATGGAAAATTCCTACCCTATACTTTACATAAGTCCAATTAAGCAGCTTTTTTACAAATAAACAATGAAATCATTTATTATATCTGCCAAATAGTGCGTGAAAATTTTGGCCTTTTTATTTTTTAAAACAGTATTAAACATTACATCTTGCGCGAAGCGCCAAATAATCTTGACCTTATCCTCTTAAGCTCAATATTATCGCTTTTCAAAGATACGAGTATACAATCACTACCGAAACTTATTACCGTTCTCGCCACTAAATTTGTAGCCTTAATTATCCTTAAACTTCGCTTAGGTTTGTAGCTGCTTCTTTTATGCGAAACGGGAAATAAGAATATTAAATCTAGCAGAAATGTTGATAGTTTCCCTTTTCAGCTTAATTTTAGGAATTTATCGAAACAGACTTATGAATAAATTAGTAAAGTCTGCATTATTAATGGGAAGTTATGGCATTTCCATCACCTTCGACTTAATTTTGAGGCATGTAGGGTTGATAAGAGAAAGACAAAATTCTGGTGTTTTGATTTTTGTCCTCTGAAATGTTGCGCCAGCTGTAAAACTTTAACCTAGTACAAAAATGTATTCGACTAAACGTCTGTCGACGAGCTCCATATAATGGCGAATAAAAATATTCAAAAAAAATTTAAAATTTGTGATTCGAGAAATTTTTTAGCATTTTTACTCTTTTAAACTCAATTTTGCAGCTTTTGAAGACAAACAGTGCAAAAACGGGCGTATTATAAAACTGGCAAAATATTTTTGACGTTCTTATCTCCTCAAGCTGAATTTTGAAGCTTTCTTAATAGAGAGAGTGCTTAAATTATATCTGGCGCTAAGCGCCAGAACATTTCTACATTTTTATCTTTTTAAACTCAAATTTGCAGGTTTCTGGATATAAACAATCCAGTAATTTGGCCTGGCGCGAAGCGCCGAAAATTTTCGAGTTCTATCCTTTTACCTAAATTTTGCAACTTTCTAAACAGCAATACAGTAATTATAGTTTGCGCGAAGCGCCGGAAATTTCCGATGTTTTCATCCTTTTGAGCTCAATTTTGCAGCTTTCTAAATGTATGCAATGGAAATTATATCCGGCGCGAAGCGCTGGAAATTTTCGATATATTTATTCTTTTATGCTCACTTTTGCAGGTTTACAAATATAAGCTATGCAGCAATTATATCTGGCTCATAGTGGGCGTTTTTATGAAGATTTTATGAAGCTCAATTTGACACATTTATAAAGATAAGAAATGTAGAAGTTATGTTAAATCAATGTTTGACTTCAGTCTTAAATGCCAGCCTCAGTAGCAGCGGATCTTATGCCCTGACACCTGCACCGATTGACATGCCTTTGTCCAGTGTTTTTATACAAAGTCCCTTTGTTCAAATGCAAAGACGGTCTCCAAAGTCTTTCAATTTAAAGGTTTCCAAAGATGAAAAATACAGAATAGTTAATGAAATATTTTGATATTTTTATTATTTTCAAGTAGATTTTGCGGACTTTTTTTATTGAGAAATTTGACAAATAATTTAGGACCTTCACGTGCGGACTGACGTTTTTCAGCGTTTTACGTCGTCTACTTTCGTTTGAAATCGATTTTGGCACAACATTTATTTGAAAATTTTTAGAGTTTCTGTCAATTTTGTGCGAAAAAATCATTAAATTTCGTTGACTTCAGAGAAAATCCAGCGTGAAGTGCCGAAAAATTCGTCAATTTTCGGCGGAAGGACGTTTAGAAGCTTGAATTACTGCTCGGTTTCCCGTATTTGTAGCATTTAATGCATAGCGTCGAAAAATTTTAAAAGATATACATGAAATGAAAATAGAATAAAAGTATGCTGAAATAGCTGACTGGCGCGAAGCGCCGAAAAATTTCGACATTTATATACTTTTGCGCTCGATTTTGCACCTCTTGTATGATAAAAATGCAGAAAATTTTATTTGCCGAAAAATTTCATCTATCGAAAACTGAAATAGACAAAAGGTGAGATTTGTTGGCGCCAAGCGCCGTAAATTTTAGAATTTTTACGCTGTGAAACGTCAAAAACGTGTAGCTTTTTAGCTGAAAAGTCGGGAAAAAATTTTAAGAATGAATGGTTGAGTAGTTGGTTCGTCAGTTGGCTGGTCGGTTGAATAAATGATTGATCGGTTGCTTGGTTGGTTGATTGATTGATTGGTTTAATTGCTCACTGATTGATTGATTGACTGGTTGGTTTGTTGGCTGGATGGCTGGTTGATTGGTCGCTTAGATGATTGGTTGATATGATGATTCGTCATTTGGTCGGTTGGTCATTAAATGGGTTGGCTTGTCAGTTAATTAACAGACTGTTTGGTTAGTTCGTGCATCGGCCGAGTGGTTGGTTTGTGAGTTGGTTGATCGGTCGGTTATGCATTGATTGGCTTATTGGTTGGTTGGTCAGATAGTTGTTTGAGCAGTTTGGTTGGGTGGTTGGTTGGCCGCTTAGTTGTTTAATTGGCTAGTTGGTTGGTTGATTGGCCTATTGTTTTGTTGTTTGGTTGGCCATTTGATTGGTTGCTTGTTTAGTTGGTTGTTTGGTTAGCTGGTTGGCCAGTTAGTCGGTTGGTTGGTTATTCGGTTGGCTAGTTGGCTGGCCGGTTGGTTGGCTGTTTGATTGGTTGGTTGGCTAGTTGGTTGGCCGGTTGGTAGGCTATCTAATTGGTTGGTTGGCTGGTTGGTTGGTTGGCCTCTTAGTCGGTTGGTCAGCTGGTTGGTTGATTGACTAGTTAGTTGCTCTGTTGGCCGGTTGGTTGGCCAGCAAGTTGGTTGGTTGGCTCTTTAGTTGGTTGATTGGTTGGCTGGTTAGTTGGTTGACTGGTTAGTGGTGTGTCGGTTGGTTGGTTGGTTGGTTGAATTGATTGGGTATCTAAATGGTAGTTTGGTTATCCGGTTGGCTGGTTGGTCGGTTGGTTGATTAGTTGGTTGGTTAATTGGTTGGCTGGCTACTTAAATGGTTGGTTGGCCGGTTAGTTGGTATGTTGGTTGGCCAGTTGATTGTTTGGTTGGCCGGTTGGTTGGTTTGTCGCTGGTTGGTTGGCTAATTGGTCGGTTGGCTACTTAAATGGTTGGTTAGCCAGTTTTTTACTGGCTTAATTGGATGGCCAGTTAGTTAGTTGGTTGGTTGCTTGCTTGGTTGGCCAGTTGGTTGGTTGGTTGGCTGGCTGATTGATTTGTTAGTTGGCCAGTTGGTTGACCGGTTGGTTAGTTGGTTGTTCGGTTGGTTGGTTGGTTGGTTGGTTGGGCAGTTAGTTGGTTGGTTGGTTGGCATGTTGGTTAGTTGGTTGATTAGTTGGATGGTTGGTTATTTGGTTGGTTGGTTGTTTGTTCAATTGTTCAGTTGGTGGGTTGTTGGCCAATTAGTTGGTTGGTTGGTTGGTTGGACTGTTACTTGGTTGGCTGATTGACTGGTCCGATGACTGATTGAACTAATGTCTAAATGATCTATTTACATGTTTTTGTACTTGTACATTGATTTTTGCTGAGTTTATCTTTGTTTTTTAACAAAAAAATTCCGGTGATACTCGCAATCTTCCCAGGTGATACCGAGTGGCCTTCAGGTGATACCGGGTTGGACCGGGTTGAACCCATTGTCCAGATATGGTTGGCTCTAATAAACAGCATATCATCCCTGCATTGAGAAATCAACGTGATAATTATGCTCATCGCATTATTTAGAAGAAAAAGCAATTAAGCGGAAATCGTTTTTTCGAGTCATGAAGGCATCTGCCACAAAGATTAATTGCATTTGTTGCCCTGTAACTTTACACCACTATAGCTAAACGTCCATAACTGAAACTTTACTACATTCCTGCAGTGATTATAGACTCTAAGACAAAGCAAAACGCTTTAATTTACTTCAGTACAGTCGAACCTCGTTAATAAACGCTCGGATAGTAAACACTCCCGCTTAATGATCACCTTCCCCTTCGGTCCCGGCCAAACTACTATGCTTTATCACCGTTAGAAACCCGCTTAATACGCACTCATTTAACGGATTTTTAAGCACGGTTCCATTAGGTCATGGGTGTATATCAACGTGCTGAATACCCCGTTAGTAAACACCTAACGAGAACACGTGACTAAACGTCATTGTAATTAATTATTTTTTCAAATAAACCCGGTTAGCAAACACATCGTTTTGGATGTTGAACACGCGTTATGCGCAGTAAAGGTCAAAATCCCTAATACTCAAAGAGGTACAATAATATTCTGTCATATTATAGTTCTTTTGGCTATAACACCGCGATGTCACATTAAGACGTAAATAATTGTCAACTCACTTAGTAAGCACACTCGGTCAATTTTTGGGAGGACTAAGCCTAGAAAGGCCAAAAATAGCACAAAATAACGGTTAAAAAGTCCTATTTTTCCGATTTTTCTGAATTTGGGGGGTCCGAACTCCCCATACCCCCCCGAGATACGTGCCTGTGACCCACCCTGCATATAATCGACGAAATAGAAATCACTGAGACTAGTTAGCTAACACAAGCAAACTCGCCTGCTTTAAGTGCCTTGACGGAATATTTGACGTCTTGCAACCAATTATCGCCGTAAACGCAAAATAAATGATCTCGAGGCTCTAATCTAATATTGGAGCTTGATTCGAAACCATCGAGTAAGTGAAATTGTAGTGGAGTTTCCCGATCCTCAGCGAAGAACTGAAAGAGAAACGTCATAATGCGTATATAAAATAAAATAAAGCAACATAGATGTACATATATATGCACACGGTCAAAAGTTCTGGGAGGAGGTAAACCGAGTTTCCTTAAGTAAAGGGGATAAATGAGTAATTTTATTATTTAATGTCAAATTTACGTACGTAGCAGCGATTTCCGTTGCATGTAATATTGTCCCAGGCGAGATCTAAACTAGCTGAAGGCTTGAAAATTTGGAGATAATACATAAGAATTTCAATGACTACTGACATACATGAAAATGACGTTAAAGAAATGTGCCTGTGATAATTAGATGTTCACGTATTTTTGCCATTCCTTACCTACACCTCAAAGCAACGGATAATCGGTAAAAAATATTTATTAGTACTTTCCCGAATTTGATACATAATTTGTTGCATTTAAATCTTCTTGAAAATTTGTGGTGCAGTTTGCATGAAAAAAATAACAGCACGGGCGATGGGATGACTCGTACCTACCATTCAATAGGTACATGTACGAAATAATGTAAAAAACGCGTATGCATAAATATGAAAATATATATATAAAAATATACTTAAACTGTCGGACACCGTTTGGAGCTTTTTCGTGGTTCGGGCGATAGGTCTTGGTTCGAAAATAGCCTGAGGAGGGGGCATGCTTGTTTAAGAAGGAGACAGAAGTTTCATACATATTTTCATGCTTCCAGTGAAGTTTTTGTTAGCTGCTGCAGGCCACGTCCTCAGAGGACTAATTTAAAACGAAAACGACTAGACCGAAAATTTGACAAAGGTCATGCGCGTTGTTCATTGAGCCTTTCATGCGCGCATGTATGGACACAAACATAGTTTTTTTGCAATAAATAAATGTTGAAATTTCAAGAAATAAATATCGATTTTTATGCACTTACTTGTTGTATGTATTAACTTGTTCTTACAATGTACTTCTTCGTGGTTCGGGCGATAGGTTTCGGTTCGAAAATAGCGAGATAAATAATGGATCAATTTGGCGAGATAAAGAATGGATATGTAATTTACGATTATTTTTGAACGTCAGTGATCATAATTTCTCAAATTTTTCAGAAAGAGCTACTTCAGCATATATTTCTTCTATTTTCGAACATAACTTTAAAACATTTTCGACATTTGGCGTCAAATGCTACAAATACAGGTAATCGAGCAGTGAATAAAGCTTCTAAATGGCCCCCAGCCTAAATTTCAAAAATTTTTCGGCGCTTAGCGCAAGTCAAATTTAATGATTTTTGCGCACGAAACTGTAGAGAATTTCATAATTTTATGAACATATCTTGCGTCAAAAATGATTTTTAATAAAAGTAGACAATGTAAAACGCCGAAAAAACGCTATTTCGCGTATGAAGGGCAAATTTTTGGACCTACTTTATGGAAAAGTTGGGGTACCGCCCCCAAAAAATCCTAGATGGGTACACATAATTGCACGTGCTTTATAGAGGCAGGTTAATTTGTACAACGAATAGCTGATAACAAAGGCTAAATGTCACAGAAACTCTTTTACTTCTGCTGAAAGCTAACTAAGACATGCAAAGATACGTAGAGATAAATGAAATGAATTCTCCAACATAGTTTGTACACTGCGCAATAATGCTCTGTTCTTAAAATCGCTCGAAAGTGCCCAATTCATAAATCTGAGAACGTGATATACTAATTTATTTCCTTAACACAAGTGCCAATGCTTGATGCATCTACAATGAATTGAATTATCTATTCGTTGATTCAATATTTTTCATTTATTCGTTTTTCATTATTTCAAAGAGACTTTCTAAATTTTAAACGAACACTCTTGCCAATACTGCCCAGGTCGTGAAAACAAAAGGACCAGGCACGTAGCTGGCCGTCCTATTTTGGGGGAACCAACACCAATTTTGTGGGGGACTAAGCCCAAAAAAGCCAAAAACAGCACAAAGTAACATTTGAAAAGTCCTATTTTACCGATTTTTCTGAATTTTGGGGGGTCCGGACGCCCCCCATTCCCCCAGAGATACGTGCCTAAAAAGGATCAGCTGTCCGAATTTTCAAACCTCAGTATATTCGACCAATCCAAATGAAAATTAAGATTACGCGATATGCACCTTTAGAGGAAACATTTCGGACAATCGCATGTGATCGAATGAAACGAAAAACATTTCAGCCACAGTAACGCCACTGGGTTTTTTGGCGCTCTCTTCAATAGCCCTCACGCCGCCTTCGCGATCGAAGAGAACCAGTTTAAACTTGCTGCCCGAAGATGATTTACAAATGACAATGACACCATTCTGTGCTGTTTCGTCATCAATCCTTTAAACGATAACCAAAATGATAAAGGGGCGACTTTGTTAGAAAATGATATCCTAACTATGTATGCATCTTACCTTTGGATGTTACACATATACTGGAGGGACTGAATTAGCATTTAATTTAATTTAAACCAATATAATTCACTTAATTTAATTTTATAACTTTTATTCTATTCTACATATTAAAAAGTTTCTGCCTTTGATATAATAGGTATGCACGCACGCGCTGCACTTGCATATGTATAAATAATAGAGCAGGGATGCAACCAGGATTTTATTAAATTTAATCGAATTTAATACGCTTAATTAAATTTTATTTTATTAATTCTATTAATTTTGTTCTATTCAAATAAAAAGCTTTCTATATAGGAGCAGGAGCCTCACCAGAATTATGTACATAAATGCAATTTAATTTTATTTAATTTGCTTGATTCAATTTGATATTACCTACATTTTATTTTATTGATTTGACTGATTTTCATTTTATCAATTTTATCCTGTTCTATCAAGAAGCGTTCTACCTCTGATATACATATGTAATATGTATGTACGTTTATACTGAAGCAGGAAAGTAACCAGGATTTTTATTTTATTCAATTTAATTACTTGATATATTTATATCAATTTAATTTTATTTTATCGATTTTATGAGTTTTATTTTATTCAATCCTATTTATTTTATTCATGCATTTAATATTCATTTATTTTATTTCATTTAATTTATTTATTTTACTTTATTATACTCAATTTTATTTCATTATATTTATAATTTCGAAAACTAAGGCAGATTTGAGTTACCCAATGTATCCAACAACAATACTTGACCATTTTTAGACCATTTTGTTTGATTGTATTCAAGAAGATGCCTTTCTTAACTTGACAATTCACAAGGAATTTAGTCATTTTTGAGAAAAACAGGATAAAACCACCTACTTAAGACGGTAGAATTTAGCGTCTTGTCTTTCAACGCGGCCCGAAACCTCGACACCGAAGTGCAGATACGCAGCGTCAGTTCCATCAGTGGTTCGATTCTCAATAATTTCTCTGGCTTGATTCAAAATCTTTGGTGTTATCTGTGTAGGAATCGGCACACCCAATTTCGTGAATAAAGCGCCAAATACCCTTGCAACGCCACTCATTTGATCCACGTCAAGACCTTCAAAGTCAAGTAGGGCACCGGATGGACCTATTTTAAATAAAAAGGACATGTATACATAGATTAACAGGCCTTGTGCGCCTTAGGGGTAGGGCGTGGGGTAATTTTTCACCCCCTCCCAAATTTGCGATTTTTCAAGACTTTCCGAAAAAATCGTGGAAAAGGTGTTGCTTTTAAGCATTTTTCGTTATCGCTTACATAGTTCAAAAATGTGAAATTTTTGACGCTTCGGGCCATTTACCTACTCATTTTTTAAGTATATTCGTTCAATTTAAGCAAATTTTTCTTATAATTTTTCGAAATTTTTTGTTTTCATGCGCTAGAAAGATGAAACATCATTAGGAAATCCGAAAATGATGTTTTTGACACGTATCCATAGTTTTTGAGCACAAACAAGGCACTTTAAAATTTCATCCCCTATCTTGACCATATAGGTCGTTTATAAAGCAAAAAAAATCGTGAACATTACATTTACTGCTATGGATTTCTATAATTTTGCCCCCTGCCGACCCTGACTCAGTGCACCTATGGGTGGGGGACAGATAGGTATAGCATTAGAATTCTGGAGGAGGGAGGGTGAAATTTTAAAGTGCATTTTTTGGACCAAAAAATGGTGGCTATGCGTCAAAAAACATCGTTTTTCGTCGTTTCTGACGATGCGCTATGTTTCTAGAGCATAAAAACATTAAAAATTTGGGATAAATTTGAAAAAGTCGAATAATTTGAACAAAATATGAGTCAAAACATCAGTGTATGGCGCGAAGCGCCAAAAATTTGACTCTTTTTAGCAGAATGACAGCTAAAAACGCACCTTTTCTACGAATTTTTAGCAAAATTATTGAGAACGTGCGAAAAATCGCAAATTATAGGGGAAGGGTAAAAACTTTCTGGGGTGGGGGTACAATTTTTCTGGGGGTGAAGCTCCACACCCTCGTGTCATACTGTGATAAGTAGTAAGCTTGTTATGATTTTTTTAAAATTGACTGATGCCATTTCGAGGTTATAAAACGTCAAAATGCAATAATTACCAAAGTTGAATGACATCAAAGCGTACACTAATAGATTCCATTGTCAAGTGTCATTTCACATGTCACCAAAATTCCATGCTTGAATTTACTAAATTTTTTTACCTGAAATACATAATCAGAGATCTATTATATACATATACACACATGCAGTTCTAATTACAAAAAAACGTCCTTATACAGAATTGATACTGCGCAATGCTGATACTGGAAAAAGAACAATAAAGTGCCTGACGATGTTGAAGATGGAATGATGCACTTTCTTGATTTCCAAGCTGTTACTGCACGGAATTAATATTTACTAGAAATCAATAAACTCAGATTTTGTATACAGAAGTAATCATCTGAAATCAGATCATGCAGAGAGAATAAATTAAAAATATAGCCCTTACCAGTCAAATCGTACTGTCGTCTCTTATTAGGATCTGATAAAACGGCATAAGCTATGCTGATTTCCTTGAACTTTTCAACGGCTTCCAAGTCACTGGGATTTTTATCCGGGTGGTATTTAATTGCTAATTTCCTATACGCATTTTTTATTTGAGATTCGGTAGCGCTTTTCTCGACACCCAGTACTTCATAAAAATCCCGTCTTTCTTTAGAAAGTGATCCATTCTTTGGAGGCATCTTTGTTTTCTAAAATATGCCCTTGAACTTCAAATTGCTCGACTGAAAACGATTAATTATATGCTGTCTTCAGTATGCTTATCAGCATAGTATAATTTAAAACTTTTCTTTTACATTCTCAGCTACACAATTCAGCATCTTCGTTATCGCCCTCAGAAATGTAGTGGCAACGTAAAGATAATAGTACCTATATTAGAGCGTAACAATAATAATAATAATATTAACAATAATGTTAATAATAATAATAATAATAATAATAATAATAATAATAATAATAATAATCAGATTCAGATATTCGCCACGGAATCTGAACCCTCTTTCATCCTTAAACGTTGTTAAAATTTGCTAGTTGACACCAGACATGCACAGCATGATAATCTAGGGAGAGGCGGGGAGGAGGGGTGAAATTGTAGAGTGCTTTTTTCGGGCCCAAAAATGGTGGGTACCAGCACGGTTTTTTTTGTATTCGGCAAAGATTTTTCGCGATGTACAAAGATTTTTGGGGACCGTCTTTGTACATGTACAAAGATTTTTTGGAAGACAAAAACTGCAAAAAAGGTTCGAAATTCGCAAAATTCTCGACGCTCCGCGCCGAAATGAGCAATTGTGTGTTCTAAATATCTTTATAATTTCAGAAATTTCATTTCGTTCGCGCCGTTTTGAGACGATTATTACTGATTTTTGCCCTCAGAAACCTAGAAATAGCTAAAATACGTAACCAAAGGTCGAACAACTCTGTTTTTGCCACACTAAAATCGCTACTGTACCATATTATAGTACCCAAAATTTGTGTGTACGAAATGTACAAGACTTTTAGGGACCATCTTTGTACATGTACAAAGGGAACTTGTACAAAAAAACACTATGTCGCCCTCAGAATTTACTAGTGTTTGGTGTTTTTTATTTAATGCACAAAGTTTAGACAAGACGAAGAAAAGACAAGAAAATGTTTATCGTCCAGGAAAATATAGTGTTTTTTTGTACAAGGTCCGTTTGTACATGTACAAAGATGGTCCCTAGAAGTCTTTGTACATTTCGTACACACAAATTGTTGGGTACTATAATATGGTACAGTAGCGATTTTAGTGTGGCAAAAAGAGAGCTGTTCGACCTCTTTGGTTACGTATTTTAGCAATTTCTAGGTTTCTGAGGGCAAAAATCAGTAATAAAATTTGGCATTTTTCCTTTCAAAATGCAATTTCTGAAATTATAAAGATATATAGACCACACAATTGCTCATTTCGGCGAGGAGCGCAAAGAATTTATAAATCTTTGTACATGTACAACGACGGTCCCCAAAAGTATTTGTACATCGCGAAAAATCTTTGCCGAATACAAATCAACCGTGGTGGGTACGCGTAAAAGACATAGTTTTTCAGCGTTTCTGACGAAGCATTATCTTTATAGAGCAACTAAACATAACAAATTTAAAAAAATCAACAAAGTCGAACAAATTGAACCAAATACAGTCAACCAAACCATGAGTATATGTATGGTGGAAAGCGCTGAAAATTTGACACTTTTGAACACATATTAGCTATAAATGTTAAAAAAGCACCTTTTCTGCGATGCGAATTGTCAGAAATTATCTGGAAACTTTTGAAAAATCGCGAATCCCGGGGGAAGCTGAAATTTTTCTGGGGGGGGTGGTTTCCCTCCAAGATCATGTACGGCCAAAACTATTTTACAGGAAGTCACTGTTTTAGGATTAATGCGTCAAGACATAAGATGACATCCATAGGTGTACAAGGTCAGGGTCGGCAGGGAGGATTCAAATCCCAAGAATCCAAAACATTTATTTAAGGTTCACAATTTTTTTGCTGTTAAAACGATCAAAATGGTCAAAATAGCTTTTAAAACGTTTTTTCGTGGTAATATCCCTTTTGAAAGCATTTTCAGTCCATTTTGACAGCATTATATCACTTTTAACATTGAAAAAATGCAAAAAATTCATCAATTTTAGGCGCTCTTTATGAAAAAGTACTTAAAAGTACTTGACATTTTCACTGCTTTTGACCTCAAAAATGATGCAAAAAACGTTCCATCCGCTCAAAATCGCCGGACAGTACCTGTCCGGCTGACCCTTCATGGGGATAATACTCCCCTCAACCCCCCTAAGTGCATGTATGATAACATCCTATGTTATAATTTTGCTAGCAAAATAGCAAAGTTTAAGGATGGATGAAGGCTTAAATTTTCTGGAGATCACAGTGGCTTATAGAACTGACAATAAAATGTTTGTTGGACATCAGCTATAGTTAAGTTGTTGGTTACCCAGCAGCCTAGCCACTGACCACAGCTACTTTACAAATTGGTGTACAGAAACAAGACACCCCATCGCTTCGGGGCACAAAGTCAGAAAATTTTTGACCCCCTGCCGAATTTTATAAAAAAAATTTAATTTTTTGGCCGTTTTTAGGTGTTTTTTTGGCCAAAAATTGAAGATCATTCACCCCCCCTTAAAATAGCCAGGGAGTCCCACCCAAAATTTTGGGCTGTTACATGTATGGATATAGCGTTTTAATGAGCTTTAAAATCAATACATAACCCTACCAATCATACCTGGGTAATGGCCGGTCGTCCCGATGATACCAGGAGCGAAAAAAACTTGCTTAGTTGTTAGTTCGAAAAGAGGTTGTTTTATTATATGATCATTTACCTCATGATTTTTAAATATATAATGAGTTTTTGTTAACACCGTATGTTTATCCTTGTTATATCAGTCAATGTGTATATAAAATTAACTCGTTTTTGTCATCAGTGCACGAAGTGCTCGCAGCTATAGTTGCTTGGAGTGCGCATTTTGCTTATCAACAAATTTTGCAATATGTTAAATTAGTTAGATTTGATTTCTTAAGAATATTTCTTGTTGATACTCACAGTCCTGATCGTTGATACCGAAAGGTCTACGGTTGATACCGAAAGGTCTACGGGTAGTGATCGACCAGAGATCCGGCCCGGCTCCGGCCTCCGGCAAATCCAGCCATTTTTTCCACTCCGGTGCTCCGGCCGGAGGACATCCAAAAAATCGGCCGGAGGCCGGAGAATTTTTCGTTTTTTGCCTAGTGACCGAGCGTACTAATTGCTGACATTATGCTTATTAAATTTAGTCAGAGCACAATATAATAGCAGAAAAAGGAAATAACACCAAAAAAGTGTCTATCACCACCACAATCGTAAAATATTTATTTTTAGGAAAAAAACGAAAATAAAAATGAAACAAAAATTGTGAAAATCGCTGCAGTAAATTCCTGTTAACACTGGAAGTCATAGGGTAGCATAAGATGCAGTCTGGCCTGCAGTGCACAAGCTATAGGTACTGATTTTCCAGATAATGTTGCTATCCATTCTGTACGTCATATTCGTGGTCCACTGAACATAATATAGTATGTAACGTACCTATGTATATACGGTCACACACAATCATGCTTTAGCATCAAATATTGCCTATTGACGTTTTATTTAGGGCAGGCTAAGGAGACGACAGATTTTTTCTTAATAAAAGCATTGAATAAAATTTTGTTGAATGTAGTCTATTTTACCAGTTGCGGATCTAGAATTTTCCTAAGGGGGGCGGCATCCCTACTTTTCCAAAAACAGCCAAAAATAGGTCCAAAAATTTGCCCTCAAAGCGCGACATAGCATTTTTTCAGTGTTTTACATTGTATACTTTCACATAAAATCACTTTTGACGCAATATTTTTTCTGAAAATATTAAAACTTTAGACAATTTTGTGTGAAAGAAATCATTAAATTTCTTTGACTTCAACAAAAACCTGACGCGAAGCGCCGGAAAATTTGCGAAATTAAAGCGGATAGATGTCAAGAAACATGATTTATTGCTTGATGTGAATTTTTGACCTTTTTAGCAGTTTTTGTCTTCCCAAAAATCTTTGTACATGTACAAAGACGGCCCCGAAAAGTCTTTGTACATCGGGAAAAATCTTTGCCGAACATAAAAAAACCGTGCTTCTAGGTCGCCAAAAAAGTAAATAAATGTCATTAATAGGTATGTATCATCCGGCGCGTAGCGCCGGAAAAATTTGAGAAATTATGGTCACTGACGGCCAGAAATCATTGCAAATTGCATATCCATTCCTTAGGATTTTCCTAAGCTGGGGCGGTATCCCAACTTTTCCTAAAACAGTCAAAAATAGGTACAAAAATTTGCCCTTAACACGCGGAATAGCGTTTTTTCGGTGTTCTACATTGTGTACTTTTACATAAAATGACTTTTAATGCCATATTTTTTCTACAAATTTTGAAATTTTCGACAATTTTGTGCGAGAAAATCATTAACTTTCTTTGACTTTATAAAAATCTGGCGCGAAGTGCCGGATAACTTGTGAAATCAAGGATAGATGTCTAGAAGCAGTCAGTGTTTTTTGTACAAGGTACGTTTGTACAAGTACAAAGATCGTCCCCAAAAGTCTTTGTACATTTTGCACACACAAATTTTTTGATTTTTTGGTACTATTATATGGTACAGTAGCGATTTTAGTGTGGTAAAAACATAGTTGTTCGAATTTTGGTAGTGTGTTTTAGGTAATTTATGAGTCTCTTAGGGCAAAAATCACTAAGAATCGTAAAACGGCGCGAAGCGCCGAAAAATTTGACATTTTTCCTTTTGAAATGCAATTTCTGCCATTATAAAGATATATAGAACATACAATCACTCATTTCGGCGCGAAGCGCCGAAAATGTTTTCAGAATTACAGACCTTTTTTGCAATTTCTGTCTTCCCAAAAATCTTTGCACATGCACAAAGACGGTCCCAAAAAATCTTTATACATCGGGAAAAATTTTTGCCGAATACGAAAAAAATCGTGTCTAGAAGCATGATTTACTGCTAGATTTCTTGTATTTATAGCATTTGATGCGAAACATCAGAAATTTTTAATCGAAAATAGAAGAAAACTATGCAAAAATAGCTGTTTCTGCTGTAAAATTGTTTTGAAACCTACATGAACAGATAATGGCTTCCAGGTCGCCAAGAAAGTATAAATCTCATAATACTCATTAATAGATACATATCATCCGACGCATAGCGCCAGAAATATTTTGAGAAATTATGGTCACTGAAGGCCAAAAATCATTGCAAATTGCATATCCTTTCTTTATCTCGCCAAATATTTTTGGCCAAGCTGAGGGCGGCCACCCCCGCCCTCCCCTTAAATCCGCCCCTGCATTCTTTATCTCGCCAAATATTTTTGACCAATGAGGGGGTGGTAGCCTCCCCCTGCCGGCCCCTTGCGCTCCTGTATTTCATATAACTAACTAGCTGATATGCAATTAAGATGCATGTGCACTATGGTCTAGGTCTTGGTCACAAAGATGTCCTATCTATCCGCACGTGTAAAATTATATTTCTCCGGCTCCGGCCTCCTCGGCCTCCGGCTCCGGCCCGCCAGAGCAACATATATCAATCCGGCTCCGGCCGGATCTCCGGCTCCGGCCATTTTGGCCGCTCCGGTCGATCACTATCTACGGGTGATACCGAGTTGAACCTATTGCACAGGTATGCTACCAATATTTGCGACGCGACCCAATGAAAATTTTTTCCATTTAAGTAAGCGCATCGACATGCATCAGAAAATATACAACTTATTACAATCTATAATGCTGCTGTATTCGCTAATTTAGCCATGTACAAAGATAGTCCACAAAAGTCTTCGTACATTTTGTACACACAAATTTTTAGGTACTATAATATGGTACAGTAGCGATTTTCGTGTGGTAAAAACAGAGTTGTTCGACCTTTGGTAGTGTATTTTAGCTAATTTCTGGGTCTCTGAGGGCAAAAATCAGCGAAAATCGTCTTAAAACGGTGCGAAGCGCCAAAAAATTTGGCATTTTTCCTTTCGAAATGCAATTTCTGCCATTATAAAAATATATAGAACACACAATTACCATTTCGGCATGAAGCGCCGAAAATTTTTGCGAGTTTCTATACCTTTTTTTTTGCAATTTTAAAAATCTTTGTAGATGTACAAAGACGGTCCCAAAAAGTCTTTGTACATCAGGGAAAATCTTTGCCAAATACAAAAAATACCATGGCTCGTGTACTTAAGCGTCCTTTCAGTCTTTCTACTATTCATTCATATGTATCTGCTGCAAAACAAGTCAGTTCAAAACCACAGAAGATTTTGGCCCTCAACGTGGATTAATGTTTCAAAGCTCTAATTACAGCATAGAAATTTTGGTTTCACGCAGAGAAAAGTAGCAGTTTGTAAGCATAGGCGTAGCCAGGATTTTTCCCAGGAGGGGTCCAACATTTTTTTAATTTTAAGAGTAGATAGAGGTATAAAATGCGTCCTAGGTGTGAAATAATGCCTTTTATGGATTTTTCTTTTCATTCTACAACAATTAAAATGCATATAAAAATTATTTTTGTTTGATAATTTTTCTCAATTAATGCAACACATTTTGCAAGTTTTACTACTCTTTTAGGACCTACATAAGATTAGAGAGAATGCAACGAAAAAAATCTTGGGGCTAGAGATTCGGGGTGGCGCGCTCACGCGAGCCCATCTCAGTAGAATCCGAGGAAGAGCCCCGGAAAATTTTGTAAAATAAGTACTGAAACCTTGATTTTTTACTTTAAAAATTTCATAAAATTGTTCGAATCTTAGTTCTAAAATTCAGCTGATAAATAGATAAAATAAAGGCGCGAAGCGCCGCAAATTTTTTGATATTTCCATGCCAGAATGACTAGCGAAATCCTTGAAATGAATGAGACGCGAATCTTTTGTAGACTTGTCCTGTCATACAGCTTTTAAAAACGCCATCGGTACGAAGTTCACGAATTTCCTGCATAAATACTTATTAATTTCTATTGACTAGAAGTGTTTGCAAATATGTACATAATTCTCATGGCTATAAAAGCTTTATAGCTCCTTGTTGTCAATAAGTTTAAATAATAGCCGGATCACAAGAAATCGGCGCAAAGCGCCGAATTTTCTTAGTTTGTTCTCAAAAAACGTCGCAGAACAGCGTAACACAGCCATAGATGTAGCTCCATTTCCATAAATTCAAAGTCTTTCTCATGGAAAATTCCCTCTTACTCCACCATACATGGACAGACGCTGATCTTCCCATCGATACCAGCATTTCAATTTTTCGGTTGGTTGTCCTTTTACAAAGTGGTTGTTAGGTTGGTTAATTGGTTGATTGGTGAATTATTCCTTATTTCAGTGCTTATTGATTATTGTCCGTTAATTATTGTTTTTCTGGTTCTGATTAGTTGATTTTCAAGTCATTAACATTTATGTTCCTGATTTTACTTATTTTTTCTAATTCATTCACTGGTCATTTGTTTTTAGAGTCCTTTTTTGTGTATTTATTTTCTTCATTTTTCTTATTGTGTGATATTTTGTGAAATTTTCATTGATAAAGTGGCAGGTCTTCCCATTGATATAGATCTGTCCCCTATTGATGCCGGGTCGAATGAAGTTATATGGTTTGTCCACAGACCCGTATCCAGGATTTTGTTCAGGGGCGCACGACCAAAATCGCAATATTATTTGCAGTTTAGGCCACTGGTTTTTTACTACAAATAATATTACACTGTGTCCGATCTTATTTGCAATCTAGGCCATTTAATGCAAATAGTATTACACCGTGCGCAATATTACTTGCAGTCTAGGCCGCTGCTTTTTAACTGCAAATATTAAACTGTGCGAAATATTATTTGCAGTCTAAGCCGCTGGTTTTTCGACTGCAAACAGTTGTGTGCTATATTATTTGCAGTCAGGGTTGGCAGGGTCAAGTTTTGTGGGTTTTTTGGGTGCAAAAAATCATTGGGTTTCGGGTTTTTTTGGGTTTTTATCCACAGGTTACCAATTTCTAAAATAGACTGAAATAAATACTGTAGGTGATTCAAACTGAATTTCCAATCTCTTTTTGTTTGCTTTGTGCTGTTCCTTTGACTAGTAAAGGCCAACCAACCTCAGTCTGGTCAACAAAATGCCCATGCTCAAAAATATCAACCCCTAGCTTACAACTGCATTTTCTTACTTACCGACCATTTCTAAACATATTTGCAAGTGTGCAATTTAATTTTATAGAAAAATGCTTACGAGCCTGATATGGCATCCCTATTTCCTAATATTTTTTAAAGCAAGTGCATTTTTCGATTAAAATCTGGTAATCTCTGAGCATTGAAGAGAAAGATACATAAGTACGTGTATGTGGCAGTCGCAATGAGCGATCGATTTTGTCGTTGGATTTCAATATTAGCTGAATAAAGTTGTTGCTCTGTTTGTTTCGTGTCTTGCCGCTGTTGTAAGTATTCCCAGCTACTGTATGTAGCTCTAGTTGTCATTTCCATAAAAAACTCAATAAAACCCAAAATACCAAAAAAATCCAGAAAAAACCTAAAATTCAAAATTTTCAAATCTAGGTTTTTTCCATCCCTGTTTGCAGTTGACTGCAAATAATTACTGCCTAATTTTTCGGCCTCTCAGACGATGCTCTACCTTTCTACAGCATAAAAATATAGATTATTCGAAAAAATATCAAAATTCCTTTCAGTCGAAAAATGAGTAGGAATATGACTTAAAAGCGCCGAAAATTGGAATTTTTTTCTCATATGGTTAGTCTCAATTTTCCCAAAGACAGTGTTTTTACGTTTTTTTAACCTCAGAACTTTAATGTAGAAATGTTAAAAATGGGGGCTTTTGCATATTTTTTTTTCTCAAGAATTTTCTTCTGCAAGCCCCCATTTTTAACATTTCTACATTACAGTTCTGACGTTAAAAAGCCGGAAAGCGGAGTGTACTCAATTCATTACGGTTATTGTTTTGGACTTGCCGTGCATATCAAATTGGTGCCAGCTGATGGTCTACGCCTAAGGCACAATTGGGGCAAAAATTGCTCCACTCGCTTCACTCACTCAGCAATTTTTGCCCCAATTGTCTCAGGCTTAGACCATCAGCTGGCACCAATGTGAATACACTTTCTAAGCCTAAGCCTAAGAACGTAATTAATATCAAGTCTATTCATATGCGCATCTTTGCATACTATGGCAGGAAAGAACATTTTGATGACCCCGATCCGAATTTTTTTCTAATATGGTTTTTTCTCAATTTTCCCAAAAACAGTGTTTTTACGCTTTTTTAACCTCAAAACTTCAATGTAGATATGTTACAAATGGGGGCTTACGCATATTTTTTTGCAAATTTTTTTTTTCAAAAAAATTTTTTCACCGGTTTTCCTAAAAATGCTTTTTCTGATAGATTCGATGACGCTGAGTCCAGAAAAAAAACTGTTCTAGGGGCTGACGAATATTTGTGGAGATAGAGCCCTAAGAACATTTTGGTAATCACGTTTTTTGAAAGTTTGAAGGGCTCTATCTCCACAAATATTCGTCAGCCCCCTAAACGCTTTTTCTGGACTCAGCGTCCTCGAATCTATCAGAAAAAGTATTTTTAGGAGAATCGGTGACAGAACCATATTTGAAACTTTAGCTCGAAAATTTGACACTTTCAGCATTGGTGTAGCTGGTTCACATATGTATTAAGATATCCACGTTATAAGTACGTATACAGCAAGTAGTATACGGTGAAAGCTGCCACCTAACTGGTTTGATTTAAGTCAAGTCGAAAATAACTAAGGCAATCCTCGGATTTTTTCAGTAGATCCATGTGACTGACCAAAATGTTGGTGCCAGCCTTTAAAATATAAGCCCAAGTAATGGGATGCAACTCGCGTCGCTCGCTTTGCTCGTCGCATCCCATTAATCAGGCTTATTTTAAATGCTGGCACCAACATTTTGGCCAGTCCATGGTACTAAGCCTAAGCCTAACCAGCTGGTAAACCAGCAAAACATTACGAATATCTTGCAATCTTTATCGAAATTAACCAGCGTTAGTCGATTGGTTATGGTTCTGGACTTTAGAGCAAGAGGTCCAAGTTTCGAATCCGACTGCCAGCAACTTTCTCTCGTTTTCCTCAGCTGCTACCGACTGCACACATACGCCCTTATAATATGACTATGTTAATACATAGGTATGTGAACCAGCTACACGAATGCCACACTTTCAAGCAAACATATATCTAAAAACGAAGCTAAAAGTTAAGAATATGGTACTTTTAGAAAAGGAGCAAAACGAATACGGAATGCCAAAATTTTTGAGCCGAACTGGTAGAACATGATAAATTGAAGCGCGGAAAAAAAATTTGGTGAAAAATCTGAGCCATACTTGCAAACTTGCAGGCAACTGTCGATTTGAGTATTGGGTGGGACGAATAAACGGCTCGATCCAAGGACTTACACATTTGTCAGAAATAAATAATATGGGCTGAAATTATGGAAGGAAGCATAGCAATGAAGGAGAAACAAGAAAAAAGACGCGGAAAGCTATTGAAATTTAAAAAAAAACTTTAAAAAATTTTCATTTTTTTGCATCTTTTTTCGGTTTTACTTGATAAGATATAGGAAAATCTAAGTTTTTGCTTCTAATATACTTAGGCTTAGGCTTAGTATATCTGAAAAGGTGTTTTTAAGCTGCTTAGGTCGAGGTCGCTCCCGCTCAGGTCAATGTATAGATGCTTAGGTCGATTTATAGATGCTTAGGTCGATGTATAGATGCTTAGAATAGTTACAGAATAGTTTATTGGCTGAATTACACGGACGAGACATGTTACAACAGATACCAATACAATAACAATGCAAAGAATTATTAAATGAGCAATTTTAGGAAAGGAATTGTCAATAAATGCAAAAAATAACGCGAAATAAGTGAGTTGGTATGTAAGTAAAGCCAAGGCGTACAGGCAGTGCACTTACATACGCCCCTAAGAAATTCTAATAAATTAAGCTTTGAAACCAAAACCCTAAACTGTTTAAAATTTCTGCAGTCAACAATACATTGTGGCAATGTATTCCGAATTCTAGCTACCCTGTTTGCAAAATCGTTCTTTCTACAATCCAAATGAGATTTTCTAATATACAACTTTATGTCGTTATTGTATTATTTTATATTATTTATTATTTATTATTTTACTCACATATATATGTATATACTTAGGTCGATGTATAGATGCTTAGGTAGAGGTATAGATGCTTAGGTCGATGTATAGATGCTTATATCGACGTAAATTGGGTATCTACATGTGATTCTGCATTCAGCTGTTTGAATCTTCAAATACTTAGGTCGAGTAGATGCTTGCGTAGGTCGAGAAGAGGCTAATTAACGAAACCCATAGCTTTTGTAATATTGATCATAGACGGATGAATATTTTTTCCGCGCTTTCTTTCAACATGTTCTAAGTTCTGAGCAAAAAAAATCCGCTCTTCTGAAGTTTAATCCAGAGTAGTATCCTGAAAGTACCATATTCTTAACTTACTCCTAAAAACGCTATACCCCCATCCGGACCCTGACTTTATGCATCTCAAGCAATTTCCTACGCGGCAAACATTAACGCGATTAATTAACTGTCCATATGATCATGGACCACATAATGAGCTCAGGGTTGCCAAGTGCTCTTGTCAAAAAACCCCCAATTTTAACCTCAACAAACTGCTCAAAAAACCCCAATCAATGGCTGAGCATAGGTGCGAAAAACCTCAATCGCTAAAAAATAGGTCCACAGCCTCAAAAAACCCCCGAAAATAAGGGAAACCCCCAACTTGGCTACCCTGAATGTATTTTGTCCCTCTACTGAGTCTTCCGCCGAGTAAAGCATTGAAAAAATTCTGCACAATTTACGTTATACAGTATACCAAAAGATATCTTGATTGCGCGATTCGATAAACCTGCAGCCAATCTGTGAAGCTATAATAATAATATAATATTTTATTAGCAATTACAGCCGTAGAAAACGCAATAGAAATTACATGAAAAAGGATATAATAAAAGATGTCGAAGGAACGAAAGAACATTTATCAGCATAGCATAGTAATGGCTGAGATGTACAGACGGATCACGCTCATGTATGTACCCCCTACATGTGCTCCCTTCCGACATCAAACTATACATTTGCATATGCCCACAGGCCATTTAACCTTGCAGATCTTCAAAAATATTTCGAAAACTACAAAGTGTCTCATACTAACAGATAGAATTGATGTCCTACAGTACATTATCGACGTAGGGTTACAAAGTCATGGTATTCCTGGAGGAAAAATTGCACCAGGTTTGCACTTATTTTGTGAATTACGCGCTGATTTGGACAGATAATACCTACATATTTATTTGTCATAAACAACAATTCATCTGAAAATTAGACGAGCCATACCACTGAAACCGATTCAGATATTTTCTACCATTCTTTAGAAAAATCAGAAATGCTCGGGCCAGTAGCAGCCACCCTTAAGGATCGTAAAGCCCCCAATGATAAATTAATCGCTTTATGGGATTAAAAATTTATAAATGCACCGGCGGAACGGATATTTGGTCTAATTTGATATTCTATAGATGTTATGTATGTATGCACGTACAAACACATTTATACCTACGTAGTTTTACTTGGTAACAGGTAATAATTAAAAATTCACAGATGTCTCCGAATATTGGAAATATCTGCAATACAAAAATGCTGACTAAGCATCAAACCGAACTACTGTAAAGGAAATCAGCAAAAGACAGTAGGTAAGCAATAATACATAGGAATACGACACCGAAAAATAAAAAAATAATCTACAACACTGTAAACGATACGACGCAACATTACATATAAGATCACTTTACTGTCGGGGTGAGGATGTACGACTGCTTGGAAAACGAAGAATAGGTATATCACTTTGCCGTGAATCGGTTGCTATAATTATTCTTCGCTAATAAAAATATAAAAACAGACCGTTTCATGTTCAGTTGACTGATGATGAGATGAACTCTATAAATTAACTTTGGAGCTCAACAATACTAGTAAGTACTCTAAAATAACATTTTCGCATTTTTGACGGTGTTCTTTGTGTGATATACAAGCACGAAGTATTTAGTAATCTGGTGTAATCATTTAATTTGTAGGCGCAGCATAATTATCGTGTTGATTGAACTGTGCAAGAATTTCATATACTTTGGGGTCAACAGAAGGCTACATGGTCAACTGTTTTCGTCGTCATAAAAACTTAGGTTCTTGCTTCTTCCGACTTTTAAGCAGAAATTTTTTTTACTTTTCCCGTATCGTTTGTGGATCAAGCGAAAATAATATTAATCAATATAAAGTTTAATCAAAAATTAGATATTCTATAAAATTCGAAAAAGCTACTCCCCTCAAACCGATCAGCTATTTTCCCTTCCAATCTCAATCTAATATTAATAAGCATTCAGCAAACCAATTGACAGGAATTTCCCTAACTGTTTGAATAGCTGCTAAAATATTGTATAGGCTGCTTTTTTGTACGAGTCTCTTTGTACGTGTACAAAGAACTCCAGAAAAGTCTTTATACAAGCGAAAATTTTTTTGTACATATAATATATATATATATATATATATATATATATATATATATATATATATATATATATATATATATATATATATATATATCTAATAAATATACCTACGCATTTTTACATACTACTAGATTTTTATCCGTGACCCGCACGCTTCACAAAAAGTGTTATTTTGTCCTGAATTCAGCTGGATATATAGTTTCGGCGCGAAGCGCCTAAATTTTTCGTAAGTCGTAGGGTTGAATTTATACATAAAATTCGACTCAGAAAGCTAAAACAACTTGTGTTACAGAATCAGGAATAATACAGCGATTGCAATATGCGGACTGAATCTCATGATAGACACAAATTTGCTTATGAATTTGATGCAACGCAAAGATAAAAAATTACTTCATCTTCAAATGTAAAACAGTAGAGATAGATGTGAAAGATGCCTAAATCTGTACAAAGATGCTTAAGGATAGATTTTATAGTGTTTAATGCCCGCGCTAGGAGCTAAATATAATGTAATTATGATATTCGGCGCGAAGCGCCAAACTTTTTTGAAATTTTGCTGAAAAATACTCAAAAAGCGTTAAAATTACTATTACTTTGCCCCAAAAATTCATTGTACATTGCACAAAGATGAATCCAAAAATCTTTGCTTTGAGCCTCAAAATCTTAGTTTCGCACAAAAAAATCAGTGTATCCACAGTTTTCGCGTTTTCAAAATTGAAATTAATCTTATTTTAATTTCTCCACAGACCCAATCAGTTTTCCTGCTGAAAACTCAATTCGTTTCGTTGTCGAAAATCAAAACGCCTTTTTACCCCTTTTGGAAAATTTTTGACGCATTCAGTGTTTGTTGAAAATTACAAAATAATGTAATATACATACTACATGCCACTAGGGGCGGATTTAAGGAAGGCGGGGGAGCGGCCACCACCCTCCCCATCGGCCAAAAATATTTGGCGAGATAAGGAATGGACATGTACGAGTAATTTGCGACGATGTTTGACCATCGATGACCATAATTGCTCAAATTTTTCGGCGTTTTCGCGCCGGACGATTCTTTTTAATGACATTTATTTGCTTTTATGGCGGCCAGGAATAGGTTTTTGCAGCAGCAAACATTTTCATGACTCCTAAAACAAGTTCTGGAACATAAACAACTATTTTGACATGCTCTCCTTCATTTTTAAGCATAAGTTTTTAAAAAATTTGCAACGTTTCGCATAAACGCTACAAAGACAGGAAATGCAGTTGCATTTAAAATCTGTAAACGTCCTTTATCGTAAATTTAAAAGATTTTCTAGTGCTTTGCGTCGCACTTTCGCTAAAGTCAAAGAAACTAAGCACTTTTTAGCACAAAATTGTCGAAAATTTTAGAATTTTTCGAAAAATTGTTGCGCAAAAATGATTTTAAAGAAAAACAGACAACGCAAGACGCCGAAAAAACGCAAATTAGATCGTTAAGAGCAAATTTTTGGACCTATTTCCGCAGGCACGTAGCTGGCCGTCCAATTCTGGGGGACCAAGTACCAACATCAGTTTTTGAGGGGACTAAGCCCAAAAAGACCAAACATAGCACAAAATAACGTTTCAAAAGTCCTATTTTTCCGATTTTTTCTGAATTTGGGGGGTCCGAACCCCCGTTTTCCCCCAGAGATACGTGCCTGTATTTCCGACCGTTTTGAAAAGAGTAGGGGGTACCGCCGCCCTGCCCCTCCTTAAGAAAATCCTAGATCCGCCACTGCATGCCACTGCGTAGTTACATACACACGAGTTGTCTATCACGAATAAATAATAGTAGCAAAGGCTTAACAGTAATCGGAACGCATCAGGAAAAGGGTAGAATAACGGCTACTGAACATATGAAATACGAACAAAGAGACATATTACGCACAGGTTAAGTTCGCTGGACAAGCAGCAATAGAAAATATTTCGTTTGCAACGGCCTGCCATATTTAGTCGTTGCCCGCTTTGACGCGTTAAAGTTCCGACTCAATATTTGGAAATGTTAAATAATCTGATTAAATAAACGCACAGCAAGAAAATACGTTGCTAGAATTTGGCACCAGAATTTTGTTATGAGCTGCGCTTCAACCATGGCTAAGAAAGGGCGACGTAAAATTAGAGAAACCTAAAATAAAGCGTCAAATAAATATACAATTGTGTCCGTATCCGAATAGCTAACAACAATTATCCGTTTCGCTTATTGGTAAGAATGAATTCCTAAGTCATACAAATGTCGTTTACAACCGAAGCATGAAGTCAAGTTTATAGCCTCAACTTGCAAGCTAAATCAGAGATGCAGAGTATTGCAGAACACCACAGGATTAATTGATAATTAAATGCTCCATTTTAGTTTCATTAAGCTTGAAAGTACGGTAAACGCAAAAAAAGGATAAACCCCAAGATATTTCGTAATCTTAGAAGAATTTCAGCAAATCGTGTAGCATTTTGTGCCAGCGCTTTCAAAGCTGACTAAAAAGTAGTTTCGCTTCACTAAGGCAATTTCGCAAAATCAAGCTTTCCATACTTCTTGTTTATTGCGTACAATATCATGATCGTCGCATCAGCTTTAAGCACCTTTGTTGTTGATTTATTACGATAAAAATTTGCAGCGATGCCCAAAATATCGTAAATTAGACATAGTACTTTACTGGAAAATCAGTTTTTGTCCATTTAGGCTTAAATTAACACTATTCTACTCGCTTGACTATTCTTCGGCGAGAATTAGGCTCCGAATTCGAAGCAGCAAAGACATACTTAAAATTTAGGAGATTTCATCGCAATTTTCGAAAAAAGAAGCCGAAAAATTTTTGACTTCCAACCGTACATGCACATAAGAATGGGGGAATAGGGATGGGGCTATTACATCCCCCCAAAGGATCAGTCTGACAGGTACTCTCCGGCAATTTTGAGCTGATGGAATGTTTCCTGCATCATTTTTGAGGACAAAAGCATTAGGCAATGTCAAAATTTTTCGTTTATACTTTTACATAGGACCGTCTCCAGGATTTTATTCAGAGGGAGGAATTAAGGTAAAATATCACGAGAAACATGGAGATGGGCAAAAATAAAGGCATTTTTGAGCGTATATCGGCGAGCTCTATACAATGGTGAAGAAAAATTTCAAAAAAACGTTCACTTTAAGTAATAACAAATCTAACCATTAAACCATCTACAGATGATTTCACATCATTCAATTGACAAACAATTCATTAACTCTTATCTTTGTACTTAATCTTCGTGTTTTACAGAGATGACATACAGAAAATTATTAGTTCGGCGCAGTCCCAAAAAATTTGACATGTTCTACATACGTACGTATATAACTTGAATTTGAGCGATTCTCAGAGGAATAGAAGACCATCACTATAGATAAACAATAATTTCGGCCCGAACCCAGGAAAATTTTGCGTTTCCTAGCTCAAAAGTGCCGCAAAAAAACTGTTTCGGCGGTGTTTTAGACCTACTTCGAGAATTATTCCATTTTTCTTTTTGAGGTCCCTCGCAGGTCAACTTCTATATTGTTTAGTGTAAAAGCGATATAATGCAGTCAAAATGGACGAAAAATGCTTGAAAAAAGCGTTTTATAGGCTATTTTAGGAATTTTCGTCGTCTGAATAAAAAAAATCGTGAATACTAAATTTATCGGTTCGAATTTCTCTGATTTCACCCCCATTCCCCCTCCTACCGATCCTGACCTTGTGCATCTCAGCTTACAACTAAAAACATAACTTTCGGTCGTTTGAAAATCATATCATTCGCAAACAAAACCTCTGAAAACTATGCAAAAGCTTCTTTGAATTTGTATTAGTTGCATCAAGAATACGTGAATTCTGCGAGTTATCATTACAGGTACACAAGGCCTGAAAATTTTCAGAATAATAAAATACGACGTTAATCCACTGATATCAAAAAATTGCAGGAAACAAAAAAAAATCGAAAAAATTCTGTGGTTCAGCTAACTTTGCGTTAGCCTGTAAGGCCGGGGGTTCATCTAAACCCCTACGCCCAGGACCGCATTCACGAGGAAGCGAAGCGGAAGGGAGGAGGGCGCCTCCCCCTCGACCGGAAAAATTTTTGAAAGGCAAGATAATGAACGAAAAGATGGAAAATAAATGACATATAGATACATATTTGTCATAAAATGTTCAAATTTTCGGCGTATCGAGCCATATGTGAAATATTTTCCAAAATTTTGACTCAAGCACGACGAAAAAAAGACACTTTTATAGTCTTGAGCCAAAAAAAATTTCTTCAAAAACTCGAACCTTATCATCTTAATGGATGTCGAAAAGAAGTCGAAAAAATGTCGAAAAAAGTAAAAAATGCGGTTTTACAAGCTATCGCGGCGAATTTTCCGAGATGTAACCAATTTATGTTGGGTCCGCCCCCTACTCGGACGCATCTTGAATAAAGGCCTGCCCGCGATACATAGGAACTAAAAAGATACGAATGAGAGGATAAAAGTTCAAAATAGAGAGCAGTCAAATTTTTCGAGAAAAAATACAGCAGGATAAACTAAGAAAACGGTGTTTTTATCAGGCACGTATCTGGCCGTCCTATTTTGGGGGGACTAAGCCAAAAATAGCATAAAATAACGTGTAAAAAGTCCAATTTTTCCGATTTTTCTGAATTTTGGGGGGTCCGGACCCCCCATTCCCCCAGAGATATGTGCCTGGTTTTTATGCATATACATAAAATGTTAATAAATAAGCATACTTATTAACATGTCAGGATGCAGATCATGAATCGATTTCTTTTATTCCTTGCGACTGTTCTTGAATACGCTTTAACTATATAAACCACAGTGATTAGCAGACACGCTAAAGCGGTCTTGCAACTGCAGCTCGAAACCAAATTTCGCTTAACATCACCCAGTTTGAACTTTCGCTATGCACTACCAACCGCACAGTGCTCACAGGTGATGTCGAATTTATAACCGCCTAATTAAAATAATTCATTAATACAGAGATAAAGGCACATGGCAGAGCGGCACACTAAACTAAGCATGAACATACGATATCCGGGGTGGGGTCCCAAACAATTCTTCCCAAACAAAATTTTTCACTCCCCCCCGAATTTGCGATTTTTTGAAAACTTCCAAAAAAATCCGAAGAAAAGGTGCTGTTTTAAGCGTTTTTGGCCATCTATTTGCTCAAAAGTGTCAAATTTTCGGCGTTCCGCGTCATATACTCATTTCTTGACCATATTTTGTTGACTTTTCTTCAAATTCCTCAGATTTCTATCGAAATTTTTTTGTTTTTTAGCTCTAGAAAGACGGACCATCGTTAGAAACAGCGGAAAACGATGTTTTTGCGCATATCCAGAATTTATAAGCCCAAAAAGGCACTTTTAAATTTCACCCCCTAGAATTCCCATGCTGTACACGTCCGGGCATGCTGTAGACGTCCGGGCATGGAGCAGGTAATATATCATCGTTTATTGATTAAACTAATCGCAAATAGACTAATGATGGCTGTAAATTTAGTCAAATTATAAAAACAGATACACACGAAATTCATACATGCAAAATGAAAAAGCAAGTGATAATAATGAAGAGACAGACTCCTGTGTAAGATATGCCAAAAGACCGCTCCTTTGTAGACTTGAATTCTTAAAAAGAGGTAAGATTTTGCGCGGAAAAAGCGGAAATGTCGCACGTTTTATTAGGGAAATTGTAAATTTTGGACGTAAATTGTTTTTCCACTATTTTGCCTTAAATGCGACCAAAAACGATATTAATTATGACGTTTTGAGAGTATGTATATAGAGTCAAACTCGGACAATGCACGTCTCTTAGGGACCAACGCCAAAAATGTGCATTATTCGAAAGTGTGCATTAACAAAGTGTGCAATTTTCTTATAATTTTCACTTTAATCGAAAAATAAATCTATTATTGTTTTGCTGCTATGACAGTTGATGACGATATAAAAGATAATGCTGTTGCTGTAGTGTAGTAGTAAAAATTCATACTCAGTTATGCACAATGTTGCACTGTGTACAATAGTAAATGTCAGTAGTTCACTTGCGCATTAAGCGAGTGTACTTATCAGGCACGTAACTGGCCATCCTATCTTGAAGTAACCAACACTAATTTTGGGGGGACTAAGCCTAAAAACCAAAAATAGCACAAAATAACGATTAAAAAGTCATATTTCTCCGAATTTTCTGAATTTTGGGGGGTCCGGACCCCCCATTCTCCCCAGATATTCGTGCCTGGTACTTATAAACTGATTTTATGCAACGGTCTTGTCAGCCCTGTGCATTCCGCAATATCCGACTTAGCATTAACCGATGTGTTTTATTATATTACATTGCATTTTGCCGGGACCAGGCTTATTGTGTGCATTAATCGGAAACGTGAATTGTCCAGGATTTACATTATACGAGTTCGATCTGTGAGTGAAACTTTTTAAATATTTAAAGTGACTGTTGAAGAAACTGTGCATCCCTTTCTCAAAAAGTTATGATTTTCCAGTGTCAATTGGCATCTTGAAAAAGCGTGCTAAAAGTGTCGAATAATTTGGGGTTTGCTCCTTTGGGCATATTCGCTAAATACAGTGCTCGCCACGAGATTTCAACACTTAATAGTCCTTAAGCTTAGCTAGGATTGCTTTTCCTATGTTCTAACATAGGAGTCGTCGAATGAACATTCTAGCACAACATGCAACATACATACATATGACGACGTTCTGTTTGACCGAGAAAAATCTTTAAGAATTGCTGATCCTTAGTTTGATAGCGACAACTGTACTTCTGATCAAATCGCCTTATTAGCCCTAAAATTCTCTGCTTAATTAAAGCTATCTATAATTACTTTACCACTATTACACGTATGCGAAGTTGAAACGCCGTTTTTAAGTCTGCTGCGAGTCTACAATAGAAAAGCGAACAAGATCAAACTTGATTATGGGTTCTTCTGGACATTAATTAGAAATCCAGAAACGTCTTAATACTAGAATACATATTACTATGATTATAAATTACCGATCTGTAATCCTCAATTATATTTTACTGATTTTTAAAACTGTCCTTAATTATAATTTGCCGATTCAAAATACGGATTTTTTAAATTTCGGATGTTTCAGCGCAAGCAATTATATATGCATGTAACCATAGCCGAGTGAATTGTCAGTCGATCGAAGAAAAACTGAGGCATTATTACATTAATTTCAAAAGGTCAAGTATTGCAAGGAATCTATGAATTTGTAGCAGAAAGTTAAACGCAGTTTACAATATCATTTCATCAATAATGCATATATACGTAGATTGGCTTATGCACCGAAAGCATTTTTTCAATCAATCCAATCCATTTCAGTGCTTAAATGTAAGTCACTCACTTAAAACCATCATTTAAAAGGAAGGACTTCTGAGCAATAAAAAAGAAATGCATACCACGATACCTACTAATTTATTCTTGGATCGCACCCTTCTACTTGACCCCCTACCTTCCACAGCTACCTTATGAAACACCAAGCAATTTAACGCACCTGCGCAAGACCTGTTGACGAGAACCACGTGACAATAAAGAATCCATCTTCGGTGAGCAGATAATCTACTTCCTTCGGAGACGAATAAGGCGTCTGAAACATCACTTCGACCGACGTATTATAGAACATATCGTCCGGATGTTCTGCGTTACCGCTGCGAAACGTGAAACCATCCAACTGAAGGGGCGGTGTGAATTCGAACTTGATCCAATCGCCTGCCTGAGGCAGCAGACCTAAAGCAGAACATTTAGATAGTATATAGGCCAGATCCGTATTTGAGGGAGGGGGGGGCAGCCCCCCCTTGAACGGAAAAATTTTGAAAGGTAAGATAATGCTTGAAAAGATGGAAAGATCGCATGTCTTTGTCGTAAAATCTTCAAATTTCCAACGCTTCGCGCTGGAGGTAAAATATTTTTCATCATTTTGGTCTAAGCGCGATCAAAAAATGACACATTCTACAACCTTTGAGCAAAAAATTCCAAATAAAAAGGTTCGGATTTCATGATCTAAATGAATAGGCCATGTCGAAAAACCTCGAAAAATGCGGTTGCTGACTATGATTTGACATATGTATATATGTTACAGGAGGGATCGGAAAATTCCATATCTAAAGTCAAGCATTCCCCAACCTCAAAAGGCTGAGATTTTTCGCCCACCCCCAAAAATCGCGCAAGATCAAACTTTCAGAGGGAGCTGAAAGAGGGGGACTGAAGATCGAAAATTATACGGCTCCATAGCGGAAAAAGGACGATGTCACCCTAAAACCATAGTTTTTGAGCATTTTTGGTAGATTTACGTCTTTTTGGAACTCACAAACATTGCTATTAAGCTTTTTGGACTGAAAATTTTTAAAGCTCAGGGGGTGAGGAATACAACCCTCATCAAACCTGGGCGTGGAAGTTCGTATGCACTCTCTCGAGAAACCAAAACACCCTCCCCCAATTCAATTTTTGAAAATTTTTCGCAATTTTCTAATGCCAATGGATAGTGCTCGTTAAGAAACGTTGAAATATGGTGTTTTTTCGCCATACCACCATTTTCAGGGCAAGTTTTTGACCTTTGAAAAATCTTGCACCCCCAGCCCTAGAATTTTGGTGCCATCCACCTATGCCCCTCACGCCCACGCTATTGTGTGCACCTCCCATTTTTGGCCGAAAATGGGTCATTTATCCCCCAATACGGTACCTAAATCTACAACAATAACAGTATATACCTTTCGGTCTCACCCCTAAACGGGAGGTCTGTACATAGTATCCCATCACCCCTATGTATGTGCAATGTGCATATACGTTAATAAGCTTATATTGCTTATTTGCTACAATTGTTCACAAATGACGTATTTGAAAATTGTTGCCACTACAGTTCCACATGAATTTAGAAATAAATAATTAGAATAAAATTACTGTAGAATAATAAATACTAAACTAATTTTCCAAGTGCTAGTTATGTACATTTTACGTAACGAGTCACAGTTTATTGTTAATTTAACATAATTTTGTTGAATGAATAAAGTTCACGTGTCGACATTAGGATAAATTTTATTCCAATTACAGTATTTTTCTTATCTCGTACGCTAGGCTCGTCTCGGCGCCGAATTCGCGACTTGACACATCTCTATTCGACATCATGAAGAACGGAAGGTGATGTACATCATGTCATTTTAACATGTCCTTCAGCCGAACTTTTCGACTCTTATAAAAGTTATGTCAGCTATTTAAATGCATATGTTACGGAAAATTTTACAAATCAACGATAAAATGTTCACATTAAAAATAAAGGTTGATGCTATATCCCAAAAACGCCCAGCTACACACCAATTCTTAAACGTGAATATAGTAAACTGTGATAATCCTGCGTGTTTTGATACAATTATAAATACCATCCCCGCGCCGAAATTCTAAATTCTATAATCTACGTATTTCAATAAATCTTATGCTTAACGAAATATTTTTTTATTTGATGTAAATCGGCTATAAAAGTGGTGTGAAATGATGCGACAACCATATTGTGTACCACAAACAACAGTCAAGCAAAGTTTTATGACGCAAAATTGTGTTACTACGGCATATCTGTAGTTATTTTGTTGCCGCTTTTATATGTACTTCCAGGAAATTAATTTATATGCACAAGGTTTAGTGAAATAACTACAAGCCGCCACTGACAATAAAACAATTGACGAGTCTAATTACACTTCGTCACTCAGTGCGGGTAATCCAGTATACGTAGTCAACAAATTAATTTCGAAATAATTATTAATAATAAGCGTTCAATTTAAAAAGTTCTTATCCAAAAATACCCCAAAAAAAGGAATGGCCATGATAGGCTGACTCCAACGTGTATTTCTGATAAACTTTGAGCGAAGTAGAAACCGACGCGGGCGGATTGTCCGAATGAGCTTTGTGCAATAGCTGCTTGCCGAAATCTTTTTCCTTCAATTTTTGCATTTTACCTGATAGAGAACTGCGCACGCCAATATGCTGAAATAGACTGGGTTTGCGTATAATTCTGTGGCGATTTTGGGCCGCCGCGCAGTCCTTCTGCGCTTTTTCTGGATCGCAATATCGCACCTGACAGGAAAGAATCGCATGGATAAAGCAAGCGTTTTAGTGTAGTACATACTTTAGGTTTCGACTCGGCCGTAAATTCTAACATTGAAAAATTTCATGCAGACCTTTAATCATTTTGTACATATACATATGTAGGGCATAACCGGCCGGGAGGGCAAAGGGGATCTCCTCTAAAATAAAAAAAATTCCTTAATATTTTGGAGTCGAAAAAAAAACTTGTCATACAAACAGTGGCGGATCTAGGATTTTCCTAAGGGGGCGGTACCCTAACTTTCCCACGAACATTCAGAAATAGGTCCAAAATTTTGCGCTCCACGTGCGAAATAGCGGTTTTTCGGCGTTTTAAATTGTCTATTTTTATTTTATATTACTTTTGACGCAACATTTGTCCGAAAATTTTGTGCGAAAAAATTATCAAATTTATTTGACTTTGGCAGAAATCAGGCGCAAAGTGCCGAAAAAATTGTGAAATTTAGGCTGGAGAACGTTAAGAAGATTGATTTACTGCTCGATTTCCTATATTTGTAGAATTTGACGCCGAAAGTCGAAAATGTTTTGGAAGTTATGCTCGAAAATACAAGAAATCTGTGCTGAAATAGCTATTTCTGCTCTTTAAATTGATTTGGAAGCTATAACATGAGCGAAAAATGGCTTCCAGATCCCAAAAAACGTAAATAAATTCCATCAATAGGTAGTATCCGGCGAGAAGCACCGGAAAAATCCGAGAAATTATGATCACTGACGGCCTAAAATCATTGCAAATTACATTCCATTCATTATCTCGCCAAATATTTTTGGCCAATGGGGGAGGGGCGGCCGCTCCCCCGCCCCCTTAAATCCGCCCCTGTATACAAATAAGTTGAACGAAAGATTTTTAAATCCAAGTTTGAAATCAAACAAAAAATTTTTCGGATCTTTGTATTTTTCCTTCACTCATGGTGAAGATTTCGTCGAGGAACGCTCAAAAATGTCATTATTTTCGCGTATCTCCTAACGGCTCTCGAGGTACAAGTATATATAGGACTTGAAAACTTCCTCCCTCCCGAAATAAAATCCTGGTTACGCCCTGTGTATTTAGATATATGTAATAAGAAATATACATTTGTACATTCCACTAGTCTGTAATCTGCGACCCATACACTGTCGAAAAAGTGTTACTTCGTCCTAAATTCCGTGGATAATATTAGTTAGCGCGAAGCGACAAAACTTTTATTAGCTCTCGGTTAAATTTACAAATAAAATTCGACTGAAACCTTGAATGACTTGTTTAAAAAATGAGAAATGATACAGAGATTGTAATGTGCCGATTGAATCTCGTAATAAACAACAATGCGCTTAAGAATTCTATGGAACATAAACAAAAAGGAGTCCATTTTACCTCCAAGCGGTAGAAAACAGTTCAAAGTTGTCAAATAGGTCTTATACATAAATGCCTTTTCTGCATAAGATGTTTAAAAAGTACAAGACTAGAGGTGGATGCAAAACATGCTTGAGTCTGAAAAATGCTCAAGATTATGCAAAGACTGATTTTGGGATGCGTATTGCCCGTGTTTAGAGCTAAATAGGCTTTAAATACGGCATTCGATGTGGAGTGCCATCTTTTTTTTGATTTTGCCAAAAATACTAAAAAAAGTCATTGTACATTGTACAAAAATGGTTCCAAAAATATTTGTACGAGTCTCGAAATCTTTGTCTTGTACAACAGTATTTCTACCGGATGAAAGTTTTAACTGGACAGCTTACATCCCAAAAACTTAGGTAGTTAAGTCCGTTTAGGGTAGGTATAAGTTGAAAAAGAAAAACCAACTGTCCGACAAAGCATTATTGAACAGTAGGCATGAAAACTAAATTTAATATGAATTGAGTAATGTTCTCATTTCACGCTGTTTGCGATCCCTATTTCTTTCGCCTACACACTCTACAATAAAAACCACAGACTTTGCACATACATCAGAAATTAATAGCAAAATACAGATTATGAGGAAACATACCTACACTCTCTAAGAAACTATTCAAAAACGGTGTTTAAAAAACCACACCAATCAAATACGATGTGTTTTAAACTTCCAATTGTACCTAATAAGCTTTCGCAAATTGTTTTCACTACACTATGTATGTACAGAGTGAGTCACATACGTGGGCAGCAAGAAAATTCTGGGGGTGCAAGATTTTTCAAAGGTCAAAAAATTGCCTTAAAAATGGTGGTATGGCGAAAAAACACCATTTTTCGACGTTTCTCATCGAGCACTATCCATTGGCATCAAGAAATTGCGAAAAAAACGGAAAAAAATTTTAAAAATTGAATTCTGGGGGTATTTTGATTTCTGAGGGGTATTTTGGTTTCTCGATGATGCATACGCCCCAAACCCCCCACGCCCAGGTGTGGTGAGTCACCTAACTATCCATAGTTTTATTTGTTTATAACTTCTTCAATATTTGTCCAATGTTGATAAAACTTTAACAGTTTATAACTTTCGCAATTATTTTGACTACACTATGTATGTATGTACAGAGTGAGTCACCTAACTATCCATAGTGTTATTTGGTCATAACTTCTTCAATATTTGTCCAATCTTGATATAACTTTAACAGTTTATAACAAGTCCAATAGCATTATAAAATATCGATTTTAAGTGAAATTGGACCATTACAGCTTTAGCAAAAACAATTTTTGTGATTGATACTTTTTAATTAATTTTTGTTTTCCTGTTTTTTAAGTCAATAAATTTTTCGAATTTTGTTTCATCCGATTTTTTACTTCTCTAGGTGTTAATTATGTTGTCTTAATTAGTCATTGAGTTACCACTGCCATTTAATTTAGCTTAATAAGTATAAAAACCGGATAAAACAAAATTTAAAAAGTTTAAAGACTTAACAAAAATCAAGAAAGCAAAATCTGATTAGAAAGTACTAGTTACAAAAATTGTTATTACAAAAGCTGTAATAATCCAATTTTAATGAAACTCGAAAGTTTACAATTCTATTGGACGTCTTATAAATTTTATATCTTTCATCAAGATTAAACCAAAATTGAAGAAGTTATAGCCAAATAATACTATGGATAGTTAGGTGACTCACCCTGTACATAATAAGAATAAAATAATGCAGTAGATAAGCTAAAACTAGTTATTGACTCGCGAAAAATCTTTACCTAGATGAAAATGCTCATTAATCTTATTCTGATTTTTCATAAAAAAGTGGATTTCTATAAACAAACAAACATTGTTTTGTTATTAAGAATCAACATCGATTGTTTTTGTATTTCGAGACAATTATTCTGCCGGTATAAAGACTTTAGGAGTCGTTGAAACAGAAATGGTGGATACCCAATATTTGGCGTCGAATTTAATTTTTTTCAGCACGCTTTTCGAACGATATAAAAATGACGGATAAAATGCTGACAGTATTTAGTTCTGAATGACTTTGGGTCGAAAAAATACGTATTATGTATGTGCATCGTAAAACTCATTTCTTTTTTTAGGAACCTTCTTTGCACCCGCACAAACGAGTCTTGAATTTATAAGAAAAAGGCAATAAGTTCGGCTGATAAAAAATAAAATAATGAAAACAGACGATTATTTAATTTATGACGAAAAATGGTAAGTTTCACTACCTCCAAATTTCTGTCGGGAGCTCACAAAACGAGTCATTTATTTCATTCATAAGCGATAATTTACCCTAAAAATTTCAGCTAACAGCCAATCAACGGGCTTGTCTCTGTGAAATATGGCGATAAAGCCAATTATCTGAGGTAGGTCGCGAGATCGGAAAAGTTTTCCAATAAATCCCAAGCTTGAAAACTGCAAAGAATACCAAGAGTCATCTTGCTTGGCGATAAAGTCTTCAAATAAAAGCGACATCATACACTTAAGAATCACATATGCACACTAGGGGTGTGGGATATCCCCCTACCAGGATTTATAAAATATATATACCCCCTCTGGCCTATTTCGAACCAAAGTCTATTGCTTAAATCATAAAAGAGCGTCAAATGACGTCTAGACTTATAATTTTAGGTAAATGTACTTATTTTTCCAACAGTTGGCTATTTAATTCATAAATCCAGACACTTTTTAATGTTTAAGGTCAAAAAATTCGTCATTCACGTGTGAGATAGTATTTTTTCGTCATTCTAACTTGTCTACTTCAATTTGAAAGTCATTTTGGTGCAACATTTTTCCTAAAACATTCAAAATTTTCGCGACGGCAAAATTTGTGAAATTAAGGCAAAAGGGCGATAAAAGGCTAAAAAATGCTGCTCAATTTTTAGTAAATTTTTAAAATAAATCATTTTAGGAGTCATGAAAATGTGTGTTGCTACAAAAACCTATTTCTGGCGCAAGCAAAGATTGGCTTCCAGCGCACCAAGAAAGCAAGTAAATGCTATTAATAGGTATTATATGACGCAAAGCGCCAAAAAATTTGAGAAATCGCGGTCAGCGATAAATAAACATGATAACAAGTTACAAATTCATTCCTCATCCCGCTAACTATGTTGAGGCAGAAATGAAAAAAAATCTTTTTTTCAAGGGTTCCAAAGTAAACGAAATTCATAAAGTTTACAAAAAAAAACCCGTCACAACAGGTTTTTAGCGCATTTTTGAGGTAGCAAATTCAAAATAAATGTTTTTCTGTCAGAATTTCATTAGGAAAACTCATAACTGCTGGCAATCTTTGATAAATTTGCCTCAGAAGCGTCAAAAACCAATACCGTTATTAATAATTAAAAGAAAAAACACGGAAAAATGGCAGTATTCCTATTAATATTTGCATCGTGCAAGGTTTGAATTTATAATATTTGTTGCTTTAAATGACACTTAGTGTACCTGCTTAAACTATGTATATAGCCTGAGCATAAAATCAGTAAGAATATACTTATTTTTTACAATACCAGATACCAGAAATTTTAGCGTTTGACGCCATTATATGTTTAATGATGCCTTTACTGCTGAACGCTTAGAAATGAGGAAGTTAAAAAGACTAGAATTTTTTAATCATTTTAGATAAAGCATGTCAGAAAATTTCGGAAAATGAACTTCATTGTAGCTACTAAGAAACAGGTTTTTTGGGATTAAAACAAAGTATCTGACCTCCGCCCTCTTAGTATAACGCATATAATATAAGTCCAACATCATAAATCTAAAGGTAACAGAATACAGATTGCACTTCTCATGTAAAGCACGTCGGTGGTTGAAAATTGTATTATGTGGTCAACAATATCGCTACGAAAAACGAAAAATGTAATAAAGTCACATTTTTATAAAATCAAGAAATCATGATGTGTCATAGGAATGAAAAAGTCGACAAAACGTTCGTTTTTTTCAAACTCGTCCGTAACGCGCGACTGAGTTGCAGCACACGTGGGCAGCACCAAAATTTGGGGGAAGGGTGCAAGATTTTTCAAAGGTAAAAAAATGGCCTTAAAAATGATGGTATGGCGAAAAAAACACCATTTTTCAACGTTTCTCATTGAGCACTATCCATTGGCATCAAAAACTTGCGAAAAAAACAAAAAATTTAAAAATGGAATTCTGGGGTTATTTTGGTTTCTGGGGGGGTATTTTGGTTTCTCGGGGGGGGGGTGCATACCTCCATCCCTCGACCCCCACGTCCAAGTGTGGTTGAAAGGTTAATCGAGCAAGCTTAAAATTCTTCTTAACCGAAAATATGAAAATCGGAGATAATAATCAGCGATTCGAGAATCGCGTAGGGAAAGCCGGGATGCAATTTGCGCAATTCGATAAAAAGTGGAATTAGAAAAGAAACTTATTCGTAATACGTTTTAAATATTTTATACTTAAACATAATACTAAGTTGTAAACTTAAAGCGAGTAATGTAAAAACGAAGCTTCTTTACACTCAACAGTCAATCTACAAAAGAAACGATGCCCGTAATGTGTAATACCTTCAATGACTTGTATATACCCCGGCTTTGTGATGACGTCATCCTCTAATTGCATGTAAAAAGTGGCCTTATTCTGGCAATACATCATCATGTAAATGTAGTCCAGATTTTGTTTCGTGCGCCATTTCATTCGCTCGGGCGAATCGTTAAAAGTCGATGGAATCGAGTCTATGTCGGCAGGATAGAACGATTCGTGCGGAACGACGACTTCGAGCAGGCCAGCGTCGAGCTGGGCGCCGAATTCGGTGCGTAACTCATTTATCTGCAACTGGGCGTAGTCCGTGGCACCAGGTTCACCAATAAAAACTACGATGGTCACTCGTCCACGCCTAATTGTCCTTTCCTGATACAGATATATCCTTATGTTTCAACCTCGCTCGCATACATGTAACGCTCGAAATTTTGAGGAGGGGTTCCCCCGGCCATTTTTAAGGGGGGCGATAAGTGACCCCAAATTTTTGGCCGGAATTGGCAAGAAAAACACCTGAAATGGCCAAAAAACGCAAGCTTTTGTCTAAAAATCAAGGGAAGGGGGCAAAATTTCCTGACTTTGGGGAATAGGGAGGGTGGACGACCGATTTTGGATGAGGATCTCCTCACCCCTTCTTAAATGCATTCCCAATCGCGTAGAGAGGAACATTCGCATAGTTTTGGCCGCAAAATTTAAAAATCAACAATCCTTACGGACTGTTCGCCTTCGCATGTTTTGCACTGCATTGCTAAACCATATGACGACGTCCTATCCTATGTTATAACATAGGTAAAACAATCCTCAGTAAACTTGAGGACCTAAGTTTTCAGATTTCGTGGCGAGTTTTTGAAGATTTTCAATCCTTATCAAATGCTCAAAAGTATCAATTAAATAGCCTTTTATTTTAACATTTCGTCCAATTGTATTGAATTATTATGAAAATTTCTTACGCTTCTAAGTTCTAGAGAGAATGAGCAACGTTAAATGCGTCTAAACATGTTGTTTTTGACATGTAAACCATACATATATGTGCAACAAACAGGGGATTACTCCCAATGAGGGATCAGAGAGACAGACAGGTGTTTTTGAGCTTAAAGAACAATTTCTGCATAATTTTTGATAACAAAGATTTTTTAAGTAATTTTTTACGTGTTAGCTCAATGAGTGTCCAAAATTGTCAAATCGTGTAAAATTGATCTAGAGAGTCGAAATTTCTCGGTCGGACTGATGAATTTAGGTATATATTTTCAACGTTTAAAGTGACATAATGCAATTGGGCGATAAAATGCGAGCTTACCGCTTACCGCATATCTATGTAAAGGCTTTTTAAATGCTATTTTTACAATTTTTGTCGTTTTACTAGCAAAAAAGCGTCAACACTTAATTTACTGGCCTCAATTTCTGGCATTTAACCCCTGCCGACCCTGGTCGTATGCCTCTTTGCGCATAACCAGTTTTCCAGCTCAAAAAAGAAACTTCAGAAAAAATTTTCGGGTACTTTTGCCATGTTCATGATACCATTCCCATGCTGTACTTGAATGAACATTAATCATACAGATAATAGATACACAAGGTCATATTGGTCAGGGAGGAGTAAAATTGACATTTTAAGGTCAGGGAAGGATAAAATTAAAGATTTTTACTACATTAAATCGCATCTTTACCTATTTTTACGTCAAAATCGTTCGAAAATATCGTCCAGTTCACACAAATTTCATCCAAAGAAGTCAAGCTGCAGTCTTAATATTTGTTAAAAATATAATTTCCCTCGATTTAAGGCCCAAATTAAAAATTGTCAATATTAAGTAAAGGAACCGAGTATTTTAGTAAACGACCCCGAATTTATACGACTTGACTTGCTTCTCGCGTACGTGCACATATCATCCGCGCTGAATAGCTGAATAACACTTATTTGATTCAAGCTAAGCACTGATTGCACGTAAGAGTTTCTATCTAGCAGTGTTTTTTTGTATTCGGCAAAGATTAGGACTTTTCGGGACCGTCTTTGAACATGTACAAAGATTTTCGGAAAGACAAAAATTGCCAAAAAAAGGTCTAAAATTCGCAAAAATTTTCGGCGAAATGAGTAATCGTAAGTTCTTTATATCTTTATAATGGCAGAAATTGCATTTGGAAAGGAAAAATGCCAAATTTTTCGGCGCTTCGCGCGGCTTTTTACGCCGATTCTTTGTGATTTTTGCCCTCAGTAAAATACACAACCAAAGGTCGAACAACTCTGTTTTTACCACACTAAAATCGATACCGTACGATATTATAGTACCCGAAAATTTGTGTGTACAAAATGTACAAAGACTTTTAGGGACCATCGTTGCACATGTACAAACGGACCTTGTACAAAAAAAAACACTGATCTAGCACAAAAAAACTCGCAATATTCGACAAGCACATGTGACAGTCTCAAAGATAAAAGTTGCCGAAGTCTGAATGAATTTTGTGCGATTTTTCCATAAAATTGCATAAGTAGCGAGTGCTAGTAATCAGAGCCGTAATCAGGGAAGGGGCCGGGCCTAGCCGAAATTTAAGATCATTCATTTCTCACCAGGTTCAACGGAGAAGAAATTTGAAATGTTTGAAATCCTCTAAAAAGGCCGCCATAAACAGCTTTTTAACGCACTTTTAAGCTGGTACATCTAGGATATATCGTATTTATTTCATCAACATGATAAATATGCCGAAATTCTCCGGCGCTTCGCACCTACATATTGATTTACTACATTAGTTTTTGCAGACTCAAAAACTGAGTACAAAAACAAATAAGTCAAAATTTCCCCGAGTCGAACTTGCGACAGATGCTGAAAAATCAATTATGTGGATAATTTGGACGATAGGTTATTTGTATCCGGATTCGAAATGATGCATGTTTTTAAATTTTTTCTTCTGTTATGTATAAAGGACTGGTCAAAAAACGCTAAGAAATGCTATTTTTGTACAGCTCCTAACGGTTTCCGAGATGCGTAATTTAATTAATTATAGCCCCACCCGAAATAAAATCTTAATTACGCCCTACAGGAATTCTGGGGTGCGGGATGAAAATTTAAAGTGCCTTTTTAGGCTCAAAATCGAAGGATACGCTAAAAAATCGTTTTTCGGCGTTTCTGAGGATGCTTCATCTTTTTAGAGCGTAAAAAATAAAAACAAAAAATCGAATAAGTTGAACAAAACGCAGTCAAAAGACGAACATACGGGGCGAAGCACCCACAATTCGACTGTTTCGAGTAAATATAAAAGACTGAAAACGCTTAGAACAGCACCTTTTCTATGAATTTTTCGGAATTATTCAGAAAATCGAGAATTCTGAAGAGTGGAATTTAATTCTTTCAGGTCATGTAAGGTTGTATCAATCTTACTCACGCAAAATGAACGCGACAAGTGCCGCGAAACGTTTATTTAGAAAATACGAAGCTCTCAGGAACAAAGGCGAATTTTATTTATGCGCTTATTTTTGTCCGACGAATGTGCATAAGGATACGAGTAATTACTTGCATAGACTGGAATATAGGGAACCTACCTGCGTCTGGTCCATATTATCTATCAAAGACCTCAAAGTGGTCATTAAGTACGAAATTTTGTCCCGCTTTATGGTCGGAACGCCTATGGTAAGCCATGTTTTTTCGCTGTTTGGCGTCTTGCGGTCCGACGATAATTTTAATGCGGGGGTCAGCGCCTCCGGATGCCTAAGTAAGTGAGGCAAAAAATCGTAAATGCCCGTCAGCGAAAGCTCTCCAATATCGACCGGATTTACAAATAAACGATGACGCGTTGTCCGATTGGTCAGAATATAATTATCGTAACGAGTTCTATTATAAGCGTACAATGGTGAGGAAGCATTGCCGAAACGCGATGATAGGTTCGTTCGCGGCAACAAAGTCTTATAACGACTAAGCAGGTCCAAAAATGCCTTTTGCTCTTCCTTATTCAAATGCTTCAAGTAGTTCAGGTCTTCTCGAACGTTCGACAGTTTCCGGGAAATAATCTGCACTAATGTAAACAATACATGATCTTAGGGGCTCGGGGGTGTTTCACACCCCTTCCTTTAGAAAAATTTCACCGCAAGAAATTTTTTCACGCCTGCCCCACAAATTTACGATTTTTTGAAAGTTTCCAAAGATTTTCTGAAATTTCCCACAAAAAAATGTTTTTAAGCGTTTTTAGATATCTATTTGCTCAAAAGTGTCAAAATCCTCGTGTTTTGACTATAATTTGTTAAATCTCTTCGACTTTTTTTGACGCGTACCCACTATTTTTTGGGCCCAAAAAAGCACTTTAAAATTTCACTACACCAGAATTTCCATGCTGTGCATGTAAGATGTAAACGATCGTATTTATCAAACCAAGTAACCTTAAGAGGGTAATTTGAAGAAAAGATTAATTAGTCGATTTAGTAAGCTGGTATTTGATATGTCCTACACAGTATAACTAATTTCAACCAATTTCGAGACAGACATCGAAAATTGAATTTGATAGATAAAAATGAAAACCTGCAGGTAATTTCAGAAACAACCTATGGAGAAATCCACAAAAAAGCAAAATAAAATTACAGGCCAAAATATAATATTCTCAACTTCGTAGAATATTTATACATCATTAGATATCAAAACACTACAAATATGTATTCGTATGTATATACTTATACTATCAACATGACAAAAGAAATGACACAGAAAAAAATAAGTCAAAAACAATGTGTGAAAATGTTCTAAAAATCAAAATTCCTCATCAAATTAATCTATCTTTTGAATCGCTAAAAGCCACATAATGTAGTCAATATCAGACAATGCTAAAAAACGCGTCTTGACACATAGAAGCGTTTTTTGACATTTGACTAGCAAAAAAGCGTAAACACTAACTTTATTGATTCGACTTATCGGAGATTTTAACCTTTTGTCACTCCTACCGACCCCGACCTCATGCATCTATGACCAGGACCCGCTATTCAAATTTTATGAGACTATAATCCGCTGAATTAAAAAACAAGTAAGTAAGGGGTAACAAGTGTGTAGATACTAAACTCTCGACCACAAATGTACAATGAAAAATAAAGAACTACATGCGCTCCTTACCTCACTGTTACCTGAATATAGTCCACCATAATCGTAATGCATAATAAGGATGAAAACGATGAAGAGGAATATTGAGCACAATAAATTTCTGCTTAATCCGTAATGCCATTTCCTGAACGTTGCTTTTCGCATTTAATCCTTGCTGATTAAAATAATAAATTCGAATACTTTCTTGTCAATAATATGAGTCGTAATAAATATTTACATCATTTTCTGCAAAAAAATGCAAGTACCGCTATACAACTGACTTAGGGAGGAAAGTAGTGGACGGCGCTAAAAATACCGCTTCTTTAGAATCTTGACAAGGTGTATTATTCAGAGCAGCCCAAAAAATGATAGCCAATGTTACACATTTTTATCGCAATGTCTCCCCATTCGTCCGCCCAACCATATGTTTAGAGATGAAAACAAGATCGGTTATATTCCACCCTCCCACAACCCGCAAGACCAAGAGGAGCTGCCAACCGGCAGCGAAGATGCACAGTCAGGGTCGGCAGGCAGTTGCACATAATCCCAGAGATTGAGATTAGTAAATTAAGTCTCAGCGCTGTGTTTGCTAGTTGAATGATGACATGGTCAAAATAGACTACGAACTAACACTTTTATGTGGTAACACCACATTTATAGTCCATTTCAGTACTATCACAGCTTTTTTTACTATAAAAAACTAGATAATTATTCACAGGGTTGGAAAAATATAATTAGACAATTTTGACACGATCGCCAGAAAACTTTTGACATTATTACTGCTTTTGCCCTCAAACATGATGCAGGGGAGGTTCCTTCAAGATTGCCTGAAAATATATACCTACATACCTGTCTGTACTTCTTCAACCGCTATGTGCACGTATGACCCGCAGGGTTCTCAGCATACCTAGGCGTGGGGGGTTTAGGGGGTAGGGGGTTTGCCACCCCAGAAATCAAAATACTCCCCAGGAATCAAAATACCCCCCCAGAAATTTAGATAACCCCCAGAAACCAAAATACCCCCCAGAAACCAAAATATCCCCTAGAAATCAAAATACCCTCAAAAACCAGAATACCCCCCTTATAATCCAATTTTTAAAATTCTTCTATTTTTCGCAATTTTTTGATGCCAATGGATAGTGCTCGATGAGAAGCGTTGAAAAACGGCGTTTTTTCGCCATCCCCACTTATAATTCAATTTTAAAAATTTTTTGATTTTCGCAATGTTTTAATGCCAATGGATAGTGCTCGATGACAAACGTTGAAAAACGGTGTTCTTTTCGCCATCCCCACTTATAATTCAATTTTTAAAATTTTTCTGTTTTTTCGCAATTAGGCTATTTTTTTAACTTTGAAAAATCTTGCACCCCCCAGAATTTTGATGCCGCCCACCTATAGTTCTCAGTCCGCAACCCGCGCATGTCGGAGGTCTCCCAAAATTTTAAAGCCGTTATGTACGCCTAGGCAACTCACGAGCATGTTTACTTATTACTCATTGACAAACATGAGCACGGGGGTAAAGGGGGTATTACCCCTTATTCCTGAGCTTTGAAATACCGATAGCTATACAGCGGTTTTGGCCGAAAAACCATTGCTTTATAGCCTATTTTGGGCCCAGAAAAATAGCTGTATAGCGTTTTTGGGCTAAAAAACTAGTTATAAGCTCAGAAACGCTATTTAGTTGTCTTTTCTGAGTTTCAAAAAAATATATAGCTATTTCCTCGACTTCAAAGAGTGATTAATAGCTATTTATAGTACAAAAAGGCAATATAGCTGTTTGTGAATCCAAAAAGGCTATATAGCTAGTTTTCTGAGACCAGAAAGGCTTTATAGCTTATTTTCTAAGCTCAAAAGGACTATAGAGCCGTTTTTACGAAGCACATAGCTATCTAGCAATTTTCGGTTTCCCCCTGAAAGTTTGACCTTGCGCCCCTATGCTCATTGTTGTATGTCGTTGCTGCCACAACAACAACAAAAAACTATGGGCGTGCGCAGGGGGCGCGGCCCCCATTGGCATTAAAACAATTTTGAAATAAAAAGATAATGCCGTTTTCAATAAAATCTCTTGTACTTAAGGGTGGTTTAGATTTCTCGACATTTTCGCGATGTTGCCAAATCAAAATTTCAAAAATTGCCAAAATTGTTCTAAAACACCAAAAAACCTGTTTCGGGTGTCCAAAAAACTACCATAACACATAGGCGTGGGGAGGAGGGGAATGGAAGGTTCCAGACCCATCTCGAGAATCTGGCGGACCCCCCCCCCCCAAATTGAATTTTTGGTGATATTTTTGGCATTTTTGACCCATCGGACACCCCAGAATTTGGTCACTGCCCGTATGACTACCACCACCCTGTGATTAAGCATAGAGACCGAAACTACAAAGGGCCCCGAAAAACTACCTATTGGTATTCGTGTAGCAGGTTCACATATGTATTATTAGCATAGTCATATTATAAGGGCGTATGTATGAAGTAGGTAGCATCTGATTAAACGCAACAAAGTTGCTGGAAACCGGATTCGAAACGTGGTGGGCCTCCTTAGACTTGTTTTAAATGCTGGCACCAACATTTTAGTTAGTCATGAATCTTCAGAAGTAATCCAAGCATAGGCGTAGCCAGGATTTTTGCCAGGAAGAGTCCAAAATTTTTTATATTATTAGTCCATAGAAACGTATAAAAATACTTCCTAGGCACGAAGTCATGCCTTTTTGGACTTTTCCAATCGTCCTGCAACAATCAAACTGTAAAGAAAAAAAATACTCGTATGTTTGAAAATTTTCACAATTAATGCTGCGCACTTTGCAAGTTGTTCTACTCGAGTAAAATCTTAGATTACAGAGAATGCAACGGAAAACCTCTCTTTTGAGGCTAGGGGGTCTAGGGTGGTGCGCTCAAACGCCCCCCCCCCCGCGGGGTCTGGGGCAGAGCCCCGAAAATTTTTGCAAAATTAAGCACTGAAACATTGACTTTTAACTTTAAAATTCTCATAAAATCGTTCAAATCATGGTCCTTAATTCAGCTGATTAATAGATAAAATAGACTGGCGCGAAGCGCGGAAACTTTGTGATATTTCCATGCCAGAATGACTAGAAAAATTCTTAAAACGCATGAGATGCGAACCTTTTGCAGAAGACTAGAAATGTTTGCAAATAGGTAATCTTCTCAAACGCTTTGTGACTTTGTTGTCATTAAGTTAAAATAATAGCCAAACGAGAATAAATCGGCGCGAAGCACCAAATTTGTTGGGTTTATTCTCAACAAATCATCGAAGAATATCATTACGCAACCGATACACTGGTGTAGCCAGGGGAATTCCTCCATGGGGAAAATTTCGACGTGTTCAAGGACTGAGCAATATGGATGCATGATGCTGTTCTGCGACGTAAAATCGATAAATTAAGCGCCGATTTCTTCCATCTTTAACACTGATACTAATACTTTATTCGGAAAAAAAACACAAGGGTAATACAAAAGTCGCAAGGAAAATAAAATAAAATGCGAAATGTCCTGGACACACAGGCAAATAGATTGCGCTCACGTGTGCTCCATCAAAAAATTCCCGAAATCCACCTTTTTTAAATTCCTCTTAAATGTCTCAACATTTGGAGAACTTCGAATATATTGTGGAAGATCGTTCCAAATTCTAGCTGATCTAGTAGCAAAACAATACTTTTTTACAATCAAGTCGAAATTTTTCTAAATAGATCTGATTTGCAAATGCATTTCTAGTACGCGAATGACCATAAAACTTATAAAAATCTTCAGAAGGCAAGAGATTATTGTGAATAATATTATACGTAACAATCAAATCAAAATAAATTCTACGGAGTTCAAGCCTCTCTAAATTTAAGGCATTTAACCTTTCATAATAAGAAAGTCCCATATATTTAATTAACCTTTTAGCAAATTTTCGCAGTACCCGTTCAACCCTGTTGATATCAGAAAGCAAATAGGGGCTCCATACAGTTGGAGCATACTCTACTAAAGGCCGAATATAATTCTTAAAAGCAAGAACCAACATTTTAAGATCACGTGATTCAAAACATTTGAAAATCAAAGCACTCATTTGCAAAGCTTTTGCTGATATATTAGTACAATGACAAGACAACTAGATGATAAGTTTGTTGTTAAGGAAACACCTAGATCTCGAATTGAGGAACCTGCGTCAGATAACAAAAAATGGTTTATGTGATATGTTAATTTAGGATTAGCATACCCTAGGTATAATACAGAACTTTTAGGGAGAGATATGCTTAACTGATTTTCTTCAGACCAGGAAACCAGCTTATCTAAATCTTTTTGCAACAAAGTATAATTTTGAGAAAAATTAAAGAGCTTCAAATCATAAGCAAAGAAAAAGACTTCACTATGCTCAACAGCTTGAACAAAATCGTTTACAAACAACAGAAACAAAGAGGGTCCTAAAACGCTACCTTGAGGTACGCCACTAATAACTGGTTTCCGATCAGAAAAAGCGTCAAAAATTTTGACCTTTTGTGTACGATTTGTCAAAAAAGAAATTAACCATTTTAATAACATTCCATTTATCCCATAATGCTTCAACTTCTCTATCAATTTAGAATAAACGACAGAGTCGACGGCTTTACTAAAATCGACATAAACAACATCAATAGGAATAGATGCATCAAGTGATTTAACCCACATGTTTGTACACTTCAAAAGCTGAGATTCACATGACTTTCCCTTTTGAAAACCAAACTGCCGTGAAAAGAAATTAGTTTTCGACTTTAAAGAAGCAATTAAAGCTCTGTTTATAATATACTCCATAATTTTACAAGTGACGCAACAAAGAGATATTGGACGGTAATTTTCAACTGAAGAATAATCACCCTTCTTAAAGATAGGTACTATAATCGCATCTTTCCAACAAGAAGGTACTTCACCACTTCTATAAGAAACTTCGAGGCATAGGTGTAGCTGGTTCACATATGTATTAAGATAGCCACGTTATAGATTCGTATACAGCAAGTAGTATCCGCTGAAAGCTGCCACCTAACTGGTTTGATTTGAGTCAAGTCGAAAACAAATAAGGCAGTCATCAGATTTTTCCCGTAGATTCATGTGACTGACCAAAATGTTGGTGCCAGCATTTAGAATAAGCCTAAGTAATGGGATGCAATTCGCGTCGCTCGCTACGCTCGCTCCGCTCGTTGCATCCCATTACTCAGGCTTATTTTAAACGCTGGCACCAACATTTTGGTCAGTCCATGATACTAAGCCTTAGCCTTATCAGCTGGTAAACCAGCAAAACATCACGAATACCTTGCAATCTTTATCGAAATTAACCAGCGTTAGTCGATTGGTTATGGTTCTGGACTCTAGAGCCAGGAGTCCACGTTTCGAATCCGACTGCCAGCAACTCCTTATAATATGACTATGTTAATACATATGTGAACCAGCTACACGATTGCCGCAGTTTCTATCGTTTTATTGCAGGAAAAGTCAAAAAGTAGCGCTTCGCGCGCATTATACGCATTTTTTCCGTCAAAAAGTAAAGAATTTAGAAAAAATCAATTTCTCTCTTGCTCAAATAACCAACACCAAAAAAACTGCCATTCAAAGCAAGCTATCTTTTTTCTATCTTTTTTTAATTACAGTAAAGTAGCAAAACTCATAATACAAACACAGTCTACACTTGCTTATTCTCATTTCAGATTACATACACATAAACAGGAATACGAGATATGAAGTGGTGAGCATAGTGCGAAATTATACAAGTTTTTATAACTGATACAATAAATATAATATTCTACAAACAGCATGTCGAGGCACTTGGAGACGTGTGCCAGTGATAAGCCGCATTTCCGCATCAAAAGTTTAAACAACTTTTGTAGTCAGATTCTTGCGGAAAAATTTTAATGAAAACCGCAGTAAAATGAAACAGACAACAATCTATTCATCAAGTAAGATAGTAGGATTGCATGTTAGTTATAATCTTAACTTACTGCGCAACCGAACCAAAGGGCCAGAAAACTTTCCTGCCTATGTATGTAAATATAAATTTAAAGGTTCTTACAGGGGGCTTAAATGATACTGTAAGTGCGGTGCACATACACACTCATCGATCTCATGCGCTGCTTTTTTTCGTAGCTTCCCCCGTCAGCTCGTTTAGCTGTTCGGATGTGCTTTCCCGTCAGCTCGTTTCGCTCTTCGGATGTGCTACTCGTTCGTAGCTTTTCCCGTCAGATCGTTTCGCTGTTCGGATGTGCTATTTATAGCTTTTGCCCCCTTATGCGCTTTAACCCGTCGAGATGACGTTTCATCTCTGGATTAGATAGCGCAATTTTTTGGGCAATCCAGCACTGCTTCGGATCGCGCAAGCGTCCGAACACTGGCCAGTGACGGATCTCCGGATCTGTCCAGTTTTTAGACTTCTCAATTATAAAATTAGCATAGGTACATTTTGGAAAAAGGACGCTAATCACTACCGGGAGAAATAAATAGGCATATGTACAAATGCGCTAATAACTACCGTAGGTGAGCGGCACCAGAAATTCCGGGGTATGCAAGATTTTTCGGACTTAAAAATGGGTGGTATGGCGAAAAAAACAGTTTTTTCAACGTTTCTCATCGAGCACTATCCATTGGCATCAAAAAATTGCGAAAAAAACAACAAAAAAAATTAAAAAATTGAATTCTGAGAGGTTTTCTGATTTCTGGGGGTGCATAACCCCACGCTCAGGTATGATTATTACCACCCCCTGAACTCTAAAAAACTGATAGCTATGTATATAGCCATTTTGGCCGAAAAAGCATGGCCATACATCATTTTTTGGGCTCAGAAAATTAGCCATATGGCCTTTTTGGACTGAGGAAAATACTGTATGGGCTCAGAAATGCCATATATGTAGGTGCCTTTTGAGTTTCAAAAGGATATACCTATAGCTATTTTCTTGCTTCCAAAACGACTAAATAGCTATTTTTAGTCTAAAAAGGCTGTATAGTTGTTTGTGAGTCCAAAAAGGATATATAGCTAGTTTTCTGAGCCTAAAAAGGTCATGTAGCTAATTTTCTGAGCCTAAAAAGGCTATATAACCGTTTCAACGAAGCACTTAGCTATCTACCAATTTTTGGTTTTCACCACCGTCTGAAAGTTTGATCTTGCGCACCTATGGTCTGTACTTGGCCATTACCATCCATACTTTGTTTACTCGACTATCTCATGTTCAGCGTAAAATAAAGCGGATGGGCCTTTATTGACCTGACAAAAATGCACCACCGAAACTACTCTGCCTATGCATATTGAAAATTTTCTGGGTAAAACGAGACAAAACGAAGGCCAAAAATGAATGAAAATTGAAAATCCTCAATTGCTTCCAATTGACCAGAAAGTGCGGAACAACGTGATCGTAAGGCTATTTTAGCACTTATACCCGCTTCTGATATCATTTTGGCCCAAAAAAGCTCAAGTTTCGACTCCTCCATTCCGGCCATGCTGTGCATCAATGGTAAAGACTACCTAATGTGTCCTATTATTTATTTACTGAAGTGATCATCACAAGTGAATCAATGTAGATTACGCAACTTTTCAAAATAACGGTATAGAAATGCTATAAATAAATTATTCACGAAATTTAGCGACATATTCGATACGAAACCAAATCTACAGGTATGCACATAATATACCTACCTACCTATTTAAATTCACGAATTGGTTTTTGAGATACAGGAGCACAAACAGGCCCTATCCATAACGTCATTTTTTCAAAAAATTACTGAATTCTCGACAATTTAGTGCGAAAAAAATCATTATATTTCCTTGACTTCAGCTAAAATCCGGCGAATTCTTGAAATTTAGCCTGGAGGACGTTTGGAAGCTTGATTTACTGTATTTGTAGCATTCGATATCGGAGGCCGAAAATTTTTTTGAAGTTGTGCTCAAAAATAAAAGAAATCTATGAGAAAATAACTGTTTCTGCTTTTGAAATTGTTTTGGAAGCTATTCCATGCGCAAGAAATGGCTTTCAAGTCGCAGAAAAAGTAAATAAATGTCATTAATAAGTATAATCCGGCACGAAGCGCCGGAAAAATTTGAGAAATTATGATCACTGACGGCCGAAGATCATTGCAAATTACATATCCATTCTCTATCACGCCAAATATTGTTGGCCAATGGGAGGCGGCCGCATAGGTGGGCGGCACCAAAATTCTGGGAGGTGCAAGATTTTTCAAAGATCAAAAATAGCCTTAAAAATGGTGATATGGCTAAAAAACATCATTTTCCAACGTTTCTCATCGGCACTATCTATTGGCATGAAAAAATTGCGAGAAAATAAATTTTAAAAATTGAATTCTGGGGGTACTTTGGTTCCAAGATGGGTGCATACCCCAACCCTCACGCCCAGGTGTGGGCGGCCGCCCCACTTAAATCCGCTTCTGAATGAAAGCAATAACCGTACAGCTTTCGAAAAGACTGACACAATTTTAGATATCTCTACTTCTGACGCTTAATTTTAAGTGGAATGTTTAGCGTGTTTTCACAATGCGGACAAATTATAATTTATTTTCTGCGCAATTTACAATGCCCTTCAATTGTCCTGCGGGCGGGAAAATGATGCAGAAACATAAGTAAAGTGAGCAAAATGGAATGATTCGCTGTAAAGTTATTGAGTTGACATTGCAAATTTTGGTGTGGTGACTAAAATACGAATAATCTATTTAAATTGTAGAGTGAAGGCAAGCATAAATGATTGATAATTTCTGATTGGCGCTTCTTAACGATATTTTGATATTTATCATTAGACTTATAGCTTCTGTTGTCGAAAATCTGTAGCATATTGGTCATCAGTTTTATCTAGCTTTTTTGCAAATGGGGAGCGAAGCACCATTTTTGCTAATAATTTATTTAAAAATGCGTTATGACAAAAAAAATCGAGTCTAACGCACAGAATGGAACGCTCTCACACGAGCCAACTTCATCTATGTACTTTAGTGTTTAAATTTCCAGACCCAAAGTCCATAAAATAAAAAACCTATATAACCCAATTCACACTAATCATCGCGATAAATTGAGTTTTCAACGTAAACGCGAAGTTGAATTCTAAAAAAATTGGAAAAAACTCTTTTTCTTACTGTTGCATGCAAAATAGCAAAATAAAAACGTGTATATATTTGTCAGAGCTCTGAAAAAGGGATATTTATCCCTGAAGAAACAAGCAGGCCACAGCTTAACATCTTTTGTGGCAACGAACTTATCCGAGACACACTACTGGATAAATATATGAATTAATTGCAATGAAATATGATTAACATAACTTTTATACATTTCTTAATTATCCTAGCAGATTTTTACAATTCTGTTACTGACGCGTGCAATGAATCCAGCGAATAAAACGTACATTGCCTACTTAAGTAATGTTATTAAAATAGTGCACCTATATAAGATAAAATAATATGCTGATCGTACGGAATCGATTTAGGGTCTCAGATTGTGGTGCGCCTTTGGCTGAATATCACAAACGACGGACAGTAGCTCGGTAAGAACCTGCGAGCAATTATAAATAGTAGAGTGCAGCAAATGAAGGCAAGTAGATAGACATGCGCAGCAAGGAAATTCTGGGGGAGTGAAATTTTAAAGTGCCTTTTCTAGGCCCAAAAATGGTGACGCATTAAAAAACATCGTTTTCCGGCGTTTCTGACGATGTCTCTCTACCTTTCTAGAAAATAAGAACAAAATTTCGAAAATACCTTAAAAAATGAACAAATCGAACAAAATATAGTCAAAAAATGAGTGTAATGGCGCGAAGCGCCGAAAATGACAATTTTGAGCAAATAGACGGCTAAAAACGCTTTAAAAGCACCCTTTCTACAAATTTTCAAAAAAAAATTTCGGAAACTTCTGAGAAATCACGAATTCTGGGGGGATGGAAAAATTTCTGGGGGGTTTGAATGAACCCCTCCCAACATTATGTAAGCAAGTAGCTGCCTCACCGTCTCCTTATTAGTATTGACCGACTGCTGAATGCGTTCGAGGGCTTTCCTCGTCTCCTCTTCAATACGCTGTTGCACGTCATCTTTAGAACCCAGGAATTTGGATTCGTAGCTTCGAAACTGAGCATCACGCTCCTAACCATAAAAATAAATAAGACTGAATGTTCAATATAGCAAATACACGGTTTATGCACAAACAATTAAGAAATCTACATTTCGGAAAATTGGGTAATCTACTTTTACAACGCAGGCACGTAGCTGCCCCTCCTATTTTGGGGAACCAACACCAATTTTGGGGGTCTAAGCCAAAAATAGCACAAAATAACGTGTAAAAAGTCCTATTTTTCCGGTTTTTTCTGGGTTTTGGGGGGTCCAGACAAGACCCCTCCCTCAGTCCCCCAGCTACGTGCCTGTTACAACGCACAAAAAAGAAACAGTAAAAATAAATAATAATAAATTTAAATAAGAAATAAATAAATCAATATTAAAATAAATTGATTAAAGATTGAAATAAATAAAAAAGTAAGTACGACAAAAAATCAGACTCGAGGGCTCCAGCGTATAAGTTTTACTAACCAAACAAGCTAAAAGAGACCTTTTCAAGTTATCTGAAAATTATATACTAGACCGAAATAAAAAGCGAATTAATAGCGCTTACAATTTTTTTGTTTTTTCCTGTCTCTCCCGGTACGAGTAAGTCCAATTAAGTAAGACACTATATAAAACTAAAGTCATTCTCCAAAACTGTTAAACCCATTAGTGCTGCTGGCTGACTTTATAACTATAAAATAAAATTAAATAAATTTATTCTTTGCAGAGAATTGGCTAGATTCGTAGATTATCGGAGGCATTGAAGATCTAGCACAAAAAATGATAGTGGGCATTAACCGATAATTCAGTGATACTCATTTTATTATCTTACTTGACGACATTTTTCTATCTCAGCCTTCGCTTCTTCATTAGCTTGCTTTAAACGTTTCGCTTTGCGCTTTCGGGCATCGTTTATCTTTTCGGCAGCTTTCTTCTCCGCAGCCAACAGCTGCTGAATACCGGCTGTTTGGCTAGCCATATTTGGAAATTATTTCCACACGAACTAGAGAAATTAACCTGAATCGAGTAACAATAAAGATAACCTCATATCCCTACCTAAAACATGCAAGCGCTCAGGAAAGACGAGACTCCCTCTACACCTGAAAACTGGGTGCTGTCAAAAGATCAAGGTCGAAACTCGAGAAAAACTGAATAATGTAATGTTCAATCCTGTTCGCAAATCAGGTTTTTTTAAAATATTTTACAAACAGATCTGCAAATTAGCTTCTAAGCAAGAATTATTACAAAAATTAATTTAAATAGTTGAAAACAATTAAGAAACAAACTTTTAGAAATAAGGTAGCTTCGATCAATATCCTAGTCGCATAGAGCATTCATATTTTGAGAACGCCTTTCGATATCTAAGCAATCAGAGAATATAAGTCACTGTTAAATATTGTGTTTCAAGATTCTCTTCAATGAAAATAGTTTTTGTTACTGGATCCCAAAACTATAGTTTCTGCACCGTAATCTGAGTGTAGCAAAATATTGTTTAGAAATGCATCTGGCGAAGTTAAAGAACATTTTTCAATTATATTCAGTGTATTTTGGAGACTTCTCAAGCTCCTAATAAGATTCAAATCGATACTAAACTTTATTGACTCGGTTTAAGACTTTAAGGTTCTCGCAAAATTTAAAAGCAAGGCAGCAGAAAATTACTTTGACATTTCCTGCTTTTGTCTTTAATCGTTTCACAGCGGCTGAAAAGTTTGCTGAATACCTATTAAAATCATATTTTTAGCAAACATGATGAAACCAATGACTAATAGGCAACCAAATTATAACACATTATGCAGATAACAAAACCGGCATTATCTGATGAGAATTATAAACAAATACAATTACTTGCACATTAATGCGCCTTGTCCCCACGGCTAAACGGTTTATATTATCTATTCCACACTTATCTACCTTGGCCTCGATTTTTCATGTTACGCATACACATCTTTAAAAAATTTGTTTTTCGGCCGATTAAAAAACATTCGTGAATTGAGAACTGCGAAATAGAATGCGGTCGCTCCTTTAAGCTATAAATTTAATCTATAACAGAATATGTTGAACAACATTGCATTGTGGAGTGGATGATAAGAGATACAACAGATGCAAAGCGTGGCCGATCTGGGGCATCAGCCGGTCTGAGGGGTTAAGAATTGAGCTTTTTGGGCTAAAATGACCTTAGAAACGGTGATAAGCGCTAAAATAGCGTTAAATTCTGGTCAATTTAAAACCTTTGAAAATCTTTCAATTTTTATTCGCCTTTTGCCTTCATTTTGCCTCTTGTAAATGAGAAAATTTTCCATTTTTTATTCCAGACGGGTTTAAGCCCCCGAATCCCCCCCGTCGTGCACGTCTGGATACAACTCACACGACAAACTAAAACAGCGTTCTGTTTTAAAAAAGACGTAGACTTTGTAATAGTGCAGCAATATATTGATATTATTTCGATTTGGAGTTCATTACCGTTTTTGATTCAGAAATATGTACCATACCGGATTTCAGATAGCCCCGCCGGGCTCCTTTAGCGCATTCTGAAAATAATAGTCTTATACCTCGAATTAAGGTAATCAATGACGCAAAACACTGATTCAATTTTTATTAGATAATACATACATCGAATGCAGCATAAGTATGTCACAGTAACAAGGGCGGTGGATTAAATTCGAAAAGCTACGCAAAATACGTCGAAACGTTCATATAATTATCGGACATGAGCAAGGTATTAGTTAGTATAGTCATTTATGTAAGGGGGTGAGAAGGCCACGTCCATAGGAAACCGCAGCCAAATTCTGGGGGCCAAAATCGACAAAAAGCCCGAAAAAGATGCTAAAAATTCAATTTTGGGTGGTTTATCGATTTGAGTGGGTTTCAGATTCTGGGGGTGTAAACTCCCCTCACGCCCACGTGTGGCCAGTGACCACGTCACCCTACCATCCGCTGCGGCAATTCGTGTAAAAGAGGATAGGCTGTTCCGTGCCGAATGCTTTTCTTCGGTAGCTCTAATTTGCCCCTAGGATTCGTGCAAGAAATAAAATAGCTATTCTACTTTTACTCAGCCATCCGCAAAACTAACTTTTTTGCAGTTTCCACGTGAAATTTTGCGCGTAATTATTTAATGAATTTCAGCGATGTAAACCCTATTCTCATAAAAAAGTGCGAGATTTAAGTTTTTTGGAGAAATCTACATAAAAACTCGTTTTACTCGGAAAAGATTACGCATCTGAAAAAATTTTAAATAAACATTCTGCTAATTTTCTGATAGCAAACAAATAAAACTTTGAAAAGGCAGCGATAAACCACCAGCAGAAAATAAAAATGTACAAGGCAACGAAAAAGAAATAGCCTTTACTATAGTCCCAGTCGAACAAAAAATTAAGGAATCAAACGCATTTAAATTAATACAACTCGTCACATTCTTGCTGCTAGGCAAAACAGGACAAAAAATTTGTAAAAAGATTATAAGGTCTGACAAGCGACATATCACATATTGCAAATATACTCCGACATACACAACAATAATGATTTAGATCTTTCCACAGTTGTCACTGTTTTGAAATGACAACATCGGAGTAGAGCGAACCTTTTATAGCAATTGATGGCAAGGCATTACTTTCGACAGATCTTACAGTAACAATCGCCGAGTCTGGTGTAACATTACAGCCGGTAGATTCTATGAAGATTTGCACGGTCGCCGTGACGTCGTAAACGCCAGGCATAGTGACATAAGCACTTAGCCTCACTGCATCAGGACCAAATAACAAATCAAAGTAAGTAATCAATAATCATAATTTAATAATACCATATATACATATAAACAGTAGAGCTGCTCGGGTTACCGGTACCGGCGCCGCATACAAGAGCATGGGGTTGGGGGTATCATCCCCTGAGCTTTGAAAAACTGATAGCTATACGGCCATTTTGGCCGGAAAACCATTGCTATATAGCCTTTCTGAGTTCAGCAAATTAGCTATGTAGCCTTTTTGGACTCAGAAGCATACCGTGTGAGTTCAGAAATGCAATATAATTCTTTTCTGATTTTCAAAAGGGTATATAGCTATTTTCTTGACTCTAAAAAGAACCATATAGCTATTTTTAGTCCAACAACGCTATATAGCTGATTTTGACTCCAAGAAGGCTGTATAGCTGTGTTTATGAGTTCAAAAAAGCTATTTGTTTACCGAAAATGCTAAAAAAACTATTGTTCAAAAGCGATAACCATCGTTTTTTCGCTAAATCCTTTTTACGAAGGACTTAAAGCTGTCTACCAATTTTTGGTTTCCCCCTGAAAGTTTGACATCCTCACCTCCTCCACCCATTGAATGTGGCGCGGAACCAGGGTAACCGGTTCCGATGCCGGCGCCACCCTGGTATCGACCAGTACTATTTCACCATTTCCATAACTTTAAGCCGAAAGCATTCACTTTCGGTTTAAAATCATTGAAACGCATTTAAACTAATCGTTTTAGAACGGAGCTTGCTCAAGTGAATAAGGAAGAATGTCTTAAACCGTCGACCGACTGAATACATTCTGTCTGATCTAGCCTCGTTTTTTACGCTTTTTACTTTATTTGACTCATCTTGTTAGTCTAGAGATTCGCGGACTTACGCTAGACAGGTAGATAAATGCCTTTCACATTCCGTTCAGGTCAAAACGTTCAGGTCAAAACAGCTGACATCCTCACCTCCTCCACCCACTGAACAGGCACGTACATAGCTCTGGGGGAAAGGGGGTTCCGAACCATACCTGGGCGTGGGGGGTACCCCCCCCTGAGAAACCAAAATACCCCCAGAAATCAAAATAACAGGCACTTAGCTGGCCGTCCTATTTATGGGGATAACACCAATTTTTTTGGGGGGACTAAGCCCAAAAAAGCCAAAAATAGCACAAAATAACGTGTAAAAAGTCATATTTTTTCCGATTTTTCTGAATTTTGGGGGTCCGGACCTTCCTCATTCCCCCCAGAGCTACGTGCCTACAAAATACCAACCCCAAAAATTCAATTTTTGAAAATTTTCATTTTTTCGCAATTTTTTGATGCCAATGGATAGTGCTCGATGAGAAACGTTGAAAAATGGTATTTTTCGCCATACCACCATTTTTAAGGCCATTTTTTGGCCTTTGAAAGATCTTGCACACACACCCACCCACAGAGTTTTGGTACCGCCCACCTATGGTCCGAACCCCCAACATTCTGAAAAATCGGAAAAATAGGACTTTTCAAACGTTATTTTGTGCTATTTTTGGCCTTTTTAGGCTTGGTCCCCTCCAAAATTTGAATTGGTTCCCCCAAAATAGGACGGTCAGCTACGTGCCTGCCACTGAATTCCCAAAGCAATTGAGTAAATTTTTTGCACTCATCTTTCTCCTCCATTTTGTACGTAGTATTCCTAAAGGTAAAACGGTTCTCATTCATAAAATAACGAAACTCAATAAATCTTTTTAGATAAAATAGCATTAATTTTCTGCAAAAAAGGTTTCCTTGGTACGAGCTGTACTTGTATTACTGTTTTAATTGTTCTTTATTCTGTACTTAACTCTTTCCGTGACTGTACATTTTTTCTGATTTTCTGTTAACACGTTTTCTCTGTTGCAATAAAATTTCAAACTTTTCAAACTTTCAAACTTTAGAGGCTACAGTTGTTCGCAGGCGCTAAAGTTGATCTGGTCTGAAAAGAATTGAAGTTCTAAGCGTTCATATGTACCTCGGTCGATATCCACACAGAAATCAAATAAAGGTAAGCTTGAAAATTTAGAAATAGCGGGTTTTTCTAGCATTTCAAGATAACTCTTTTGTTAATTTTGTTTGCAACATAACTGTAAAATTTTTTTTGACATTTTTCGAGAAAATTTTGCGCCAAAAACAAATTTAAATAAAAATCGACAACGTAAAAAGCCGAAAAACGCTATTAGGCTTGTGAAGATCGAATTTTCGGACCTATTTGCGGCTGTTTCGGGAACAGTTGGGGTAACGCCCCCTTCACCCGTTACGAAAATCCTAAATCCGCCACTGATGTGAAGTGAAAAGAAAACAGCAACCTTTCACCTTAAAAAACGGAAATTTAAAAATACATATATACCTATATAGTACTAGGCAACGATCTAGGTGTTTGCCAGGTTTCACCCCAAAAGGTTACCCTCAATGATTTTTGATTTTCCCAAAAAAGTCGAAATAAATGCATTGTTTTAAAGATTCTTTGCTCATAAGTGTCAAATTTATAAATGCTCATTTTTAACTGTATTTTGTTCAATCAACTCGATTTTTTTCTGATTTGTCGAATGTATTTATTTTTATGTTTTAGAAAGAAATAGCATCGTTAGAAGCGCCAAAATTTTGGCGCATACTCGTCGTTTTTGAGCCCGAAAAAAGGCATTATAGAAAAATTTTGATTTCACTCCACAGAATTCCAATGCTGGGGATGTCTGGAACTAGATGTAGTTCCATAAAAAGTTATTTATGCGCTAGCTTTTTTTCATTAATTACCTGAACGGATTTCCAGCGGCAATAAAACCAATCTATGAAACGTTTGCCCAAAAAATGGCATCGGTCTGAGACAAGGATTAATCCTACTCGGAGGCGCATTAGCTCGTACTTCCAAAGCTAGTCGTTCATTAGCTAACAAATTCTCCAGTTTTATCGTTAAGGGGACAGCGCACAATCTTAAACGCAACATGTTATTTTTAAAGACAATTATCGTACCTAAATTTTGGGGGTCAAAATATGAGAAAACGGCAAGTTTATGTGAAACAGGCTATACACCCAAGCTGGCCCGTAGCCAGAATAGGGGGCCCAAGAACAGACCCAAAATAACTTAATTTTTTAATTCGAAAACTTTGTCGGGATAGCTTGCTAAAACCGAATTTCACGACGTTTTTCAGCATATTCTATTTATTAGTTACTTAATTCGAGTTTTTCGAAAAAACTCTCTTTTCTCTTGATAGGATTTGAGAAATGTAGTTTTCTGTCGCGCTCGAGGCAAAATTAGAAAAATACTCGCACTTTTCATATGTAGTCATATGACGCAAAGCGCCTAGAATTTGAAGATTTTCTGTCAAACAGATGCCATGTTCCATCTTTTTGTGCATTACCTTACCTTTCAAAAAAATCATCTCGGCCAAGGAGGCCCCCGTCCGCATTAAATGAAACCTTACACACGAGTATCAAATTATATATAATTACAACATACGCATTAAGGATAGATGAACAGCTTACTTGCTGGAACTAAAATCGTGGCTTGCATTTGATCGACAGATTACCGTGCTTTTAAGAGGAAGTTGAATATCGGTCTGTAAAAGAATCAGAAGCTACCATTGCTTTTATTGAGTATGGTTAAGGAAGGAAGATAAGTAAATTTAATGCGGTTGCGATGCAAGTATTATTATTCGTTTAATAATCGTCGTAAGCATACATGACCTTAGGAGGGAGGTTTGGGAGGGGCTTCACCCCCAAATTTGTTCACCTCTCCCCAGAATTAGCGTGAAATTACCGAAATTTCCTAAAAATTCGTAGAAACAGTGCTTTTTAAGCGCTTTTAGCTACATATATGCTCAAGAGTGTCAAATTTTCGGCGCCATATACTCATGTTTTGACTATATTTTGTTCAATTTGTTCGACTTCTTCGATTTTATTCGAAATTTTTTTTACCTTTTTATGCTCTAAAAAGATAGAGCATCGTCAAAAACGTCAAAAACGATGTTTTTGACGCACTCACTGTTTTTGGGCCCAAAAAGGACACATTATAATTTCGCTCCCCCCAAATTTCCATGCTACGCATGTCTGGTCGTACATCTACATATTTGAATTCTAAACACGCCTTCTTAAATATCTAAGTATTACGTGGCACGTACTTCTTTAAGATCAATTCGCAATGCATACTTTTACATAGGTCATAACTGTTAAGCCAATGCCAGACAGCAGTATAAGTTATTATTGCATTTATTAATTAATTTATTATTAGTATATTTTTAACTACAATACTTCTGTCTTTTCAATTTTTTAACTTTTTTCTCTATCTTGGTTCGAACTTATATGTTTTTCAAAGTTTTTACAAAAACAATGCCGTTTCTTTCAATTCGCTTTCTAAATCAATTACAGACATCCTCAATTGATGGTTAAAAGTCAGAGTCAGCCATGTTTCATTAAAAACGACTGACTTAAAGGTATTCCTTTAGAATATTACGGCATAATTAATTAATATTCAGAGTTAAAAATAATAAATGATAGTATAATTTCGATAAAAAAGACAATAAGGGCGACAACAGCGGCGGATCCGGGATTTTCTGACAAGGAGGGAAGGCGGAGCTCCAAATTTTTTATAACAGTATCGAAAAATTCCCACAAGAGGGTCCATTATGTTTAAAGTACCTATCGATTTTTGCCGTCTTTTGATAGACAAAAATTATTTGTGATACGAAAAAATTTAAAATTCTCGAAAGTTTTCCACGAAAAATGCGCAAACTTAATGCAAAAAATCGAAGCACAGTACCGAAAATTACTCAAGAAATCAATGTTAGAACTGTAAAATCCTTGTTCAGTACACGAAGTACTCTTCTGACGCACAAAGTTTTTAGAGCACCAAGAGTCAGTAAATGTCATCAATCATTACTACCCAGCGCGAAGAGCCGGAAAAATTTGAAAATTTGTGATAAAAATGGCCAAAATCATAACAAATGCATATTATCCTCTATTGCACCCAACTATTTTTTGACGATAAAGGCGACCGCCAACCGGCCTCTAACTTCGCGCTTGTGCGACAATATGACCATACGTGGACAGGACCAAAATTCTGGGGGTGCAACATTTTGCAAAGGTCGAAAAATGGCCTTAAAAATGGTGGTATGGCGAAAAAACATCATTTTCAAACGTTTCTCATCGAGCACTATCCATTAGTATCAAAAAATTGCGGAAAACACCACAAAAAAATTCAAAAAATGAATTCTGGGGGTATTTTGGTTTCTGGGAGTATTTTGGTTTCTCGGGGTGCATACCCCAACCCCCAAGCCCAGCTGTGAATATGACTAATTAACGTTCACTCACACTAAGAAAAAATGTTTGACTTAGCAGATTTATAAGATAGGTAATTCAAAACGTACGTGCACATTTTGCGTAAGTCCATAAGACTGACCGCCATTATCGCTGACAGCATAAACATAACCGGGTTTAGCTACCAAACGCCTTAGTCTTTTGGCACTGATCATTTTTTTGTACTTCTCAACAATGGTCTCCACATATTGGCGACAAAATTGATAAGTGAACAACTTTTCAGCGTAAACAGACAGATCATCGAAGTGAAGAGACGCAGTAACTTTACCGTCTAAATCTTTTCTGATCGCCTGATCTTGGTGAAGCACGAAATCGATATGGTTCTAAAAAGAATGAGCAATTATCGGAAACGAGGAAAATCATTTTAACATTCATGTAGGCCTTAGATGATAACGTAACGCGAATACTGAATGAAATGGCCAGCGATTTTTCGAGAGAGGGTGGACGGTGAGTGGCTTCTATTTTTGGTCGATGCAACAAAAAGTACTGAGTAAATGGCTGAAACAGCACAATCTTGTAACAATTTGGTATCTCAGAATTTTAGAGGGTGACGAACGGCCAACTTGATCAGAGGGATCCCCATTTTCCCTCTTACAAGTATATTCGTAATAGCGTATTATTCCTAAGCATAATTTGATAATATGCATTATGCATAAATACTTGGTTTATATAGGTATAAGCACGAGTACATAAAATTTATATACTTTGAGATTTTTAAGATTCTGCTTTCAAACCACTGACGATGTTTACGTATAGAATACATATGTCCGATTCGAGCCTATTACTTCATTCAATTCTATTCCGATGAAAAATTTCTCAATTTATATTTAATATATTCTATTCTAAGCATACAAGTAACAGGAGGTGGGGGATCCCCACCCAAAGTCCGACGTCCCCACGCCCCCAAAGCCATAAAATTTTTGACCCTCCCCAATTATTGGAAGAAATTGAATTTTTCGGCCGTCTTTGGCCAAAAATTGGAGGTCATTTACCCCCCCCCCTAAAAATGGCCGGAACCCCCACCCAAATTTCGAGCCCTCACATGTATGATTCTAACAGAGGCTATGTTTAAAGATTTACAATATTTACTTATACTAATGACCTCCTAGGATCTTTTGCATTTTTAATGCTTTTCGATACTGAATTTCTGGCTATCAATTTCAAAGTACATACTCGTTGATAATACTGCTATTTCTTCCTTAAAAGCGCAAGCACTGAATGGCACGTATGTACATAATCTCATTTCATTAATTCATTCTTCGAGCTCCTTAGTTTTACATTCACCTATATGTAATGTATACTATGTACAGTACGCGTTTACAATCGCCTTCTAAAACGTATTTTGCTGAAAAATTATTTTCCAACTTCAAGAACAAGCTCAATTTTTCTCAATTTTTTCATCAGAATTAAACCTTGTTTTAAATATTGAATAAAAATGACCTTTTATAAATTCCGACGATTTTGTAGCTTACAAAATTAGGAACCTGTAATGTAAAAGACAGTCTTGCTCTCTTAGTAATGCAATCATGCCCACTAACATCTTAGAGAATCATTGATCGAAAAACGTTGGATTACTACTTTTTTCTCATTGTTTACGAGAAGAAAAGCTATAAATATTTCATCCAAGTCCAAGATAAGATAAAACTTAAATTAGTCTAAACTTTACGAACCCCTGAATCAAAAAAACATCAAAAAAGCGAAATATAAATCAGTAGATGAATTTGTTTAAAATGCAATTTAAACTCTTAAAACTCCTAATAAAACAAATACAAATTCAGTAAGCAGATACCAAATATTTGCAGAAATAAAATCGGAAATACACCAGGTTATCCTGTGTACGTACATACATACAACGAGGACTATAAATTAAAAAAAACATAATGCTAAGCAACCTCAGCATTAGTCCAGCCTCTTGATTTGTAAGCGAGCTCGGCCAACCGATAGCATCTCTCAGTGTGAGCTAGCAGCATACATTTCCGAAATCGATGACCGGCAAGAATTAGGTGTAAAGCCGCTTTTCTGTGTAAATTAGCCATACTGAAACACCAAGCAGCTCGATCTAGGAATAAGGCACCGCTAAGACCATCCTGTGAAAGTGATCGAAATTCGTTTTTAAGCTTCAGCTTACTTTTGTCATACATCAGAGCCGTACTTAGGGGAAGGGAGGACGGAGCGGCCGCCCCCCTGGCCGGAAAAGATTTTGAAAGTAAGATAATGCGCGGAAAAATGGAAAAATTGAAAAAACATTTCTTTAACATAAAATCTTCAGGATTCCAGCGCTTCGCGCTAGATGTGAAGTATTTTCAAAAATCTGGCTCAAGCGCGACCAAAAAAAGACACTTTTTGAGTGAAAATTTTTCGAAAAATTCGACTTTTATGATCTTATTGGATAGAGAATGTCGGAAAAAAGTCGAAAAATGTGGTTTTTGCGAATTATCCCGACGAGTTTTTCGAGATACACACACATATAGACTAATTTATGTTAGATCCGCCCTCCCCTGGGCCGAATCCTGGATACTGAGCCTGCCAGGCACTAACAGAAAATCTTAAGTAAAAGCAACAAATCAACGCGCATTTGCAAAAATTTGTGTGGATTGAATCCAATAGGGTTTTAAATAATGTATTAAAAAGTCTAATTCAAAATGACATTACTAGCAGAAAAGTGAATCTGGTAAATTTTTATGTATTTTCCAGCATTCAGCATACGCAATCTGTACGTCAAAGAAAATGCCTGCTATATCTGCTTAAAAAGAGGGCGAAGCTAGCATCAAAATCCCTTCTTCAATCTTTTCAGGTAAAATTCCCATGAAAATAGATCAATTAAACTTACAGACACATATTATCACATTTCAGAATTTGCACTATGACTGCATATTCGCTACCTCGAAATCGAGCGCATCATCGATACCTTTCAAAATGTTTTTCCAGTTCTACATTTTCTTTATTTAGAGCCTCTAAAACAGAAAACTCTCTAATTAACCCCTTCTCCGCACTTAAACATTAATAAGCACCATATGTACATGATCTCGGAGTCTAAGTGGCAAGGTTCACCACAGAAAGATTTCCACCACCACCCCAGAAATTTTTTTAATGCCCGACCATAATTTGCGATTTTGCAACAAAAAATTCGTAGGAAAGGTGCTGCTTTGAACGTTTTTAGCTATACTTCCGATTAAAATGTCAAAATTTCGGCGCTTGGCGCCATGTACTCATTTTTAACAATATTTTGTTCAATTTATTCGAATTTTTCCTATATTTTTTCAATGTTTCTGTTTTTATGTTATAGAAAAATAGGGCATCGTCAGAAATGCCAAAAATTGTTTTCTGACGCTTATCCACCGCTTTTAAGCCCCAAAAAACAGTTGGTTCCACTCTCCTCAACTCCCATAACCTTATTGCATATTTAGAGTACCATTAATGTCCAGTAAGATCAGCAAGCATTTACATACCTAACATATTGCCCCGGCCAGATCCGGTTAAGAAAGCCGGCCTCAGGACATTCCTAATACGTACATACTGCAAAATAGGTATAACTATAACACTTAAGTACCCCTGCTGTCGTCCTAATGTACATGCTGGCAGCATCTCCATAAAATCCGGCAGTATTCTGCGAAGCTAACATTTCGGCCCCAAACATTGTGGCTCTAATTGCTAGCAATGGTTTACTAAAAAGTTCAATGGCTCCAATGTTAATCGAAACTGACAGGAGAGCCATTAAAGCAAACATGGACGATCATACTTGTATGTATGTATAACGACTCGAAATTTGGGGGTTCCGGCCAATTTTAGGGGGGGTGGATGACCGTACAATTTCTGGTCAAAAGCGGCCAAAAACGCCTAGAAAAAGCCAAAAAAATTCGATTTAGTCCAAAAATCAGGGGAAGGGGTCAAAAATTTTCTGGCTTTGGGGGATGGGGAGAAGGTCCGACTTTGAGTGGAGAGATCCCCTGACCCCCCTGTTACGCGTGATGTAAATGTATAAACATATATGTAAGAGCGAATGAGAGGCATTTCTCCTTAGATTCAAACATTTAACACTTCCAGAAAGTCAAGTAATGAATATTGAAAAAAGCATGAGTGTAGAGGAGAGGGTGAATATGGGTTACTATCCAAGTACCAACTCTGCGTAAAATTTCGGAGAATTAATTATTATCGAACGATTTTGGCAAAATGCAAGGTACTGCAAAAGAACTTTCGAGATATCAAGTTATTTCTAGAATTCACGACCTAAAACTGAGGGCTAATTAATTCACTACCAACTGATAATATCATTTTTAACCTTACTACTTCAACGACTAAATACATACAGTGAAATTCAAGTCATCTAGCTAAGTTGGCGTATATAAGAATTTTCTGATAAAATCCATCCGCTTCGATCTATACTCTGCGTTACTTCAATGCAAATATAATTTCAAATTCGCCAAACAATTTGTTCTTATGTATATTACAACAACTTCGCATTAATGAGCATTTTACTTAGTTTTAATTTTACTAATCCGATCAAACATTTAAATTAGTATGTTGTGAGCACTTTAAAATTTCACACAGTCCTCGAAAATTCCCATGTTGTGCATGTCTGTTGCTGACACCAAAAATTCCTTCACTAAAAATCCCGTTGCTGAAAGTACTGATATTATACGTACATACATATTTACTTGACAAACTATTTCAAATTATTGTTGCGTAAATAATTCACTTCGATTGAACAAAGTCCAAATTATGACAGTCTCAAAAACCTCTAGTTTCTCGATTAGTGACTGAATTTTTCGATAAATTAACGGAATGGCTATGGGACGTACGGATGGGACTAGCACCGGCACCGGTGCCAAGCCATCGACACCGGGCCGGTGCCAGCGTTGCACCGGCGCCAACTATTATTGCAGGAAATGATTCAAGCTAATTACTTCGTTTTTATTTATAGAACAACTTGTCAATTTCACCTCCAACTCTACTGTTGAATTAAATTTAGGTGCTAACATTAATACTTGACTCGTCACAAATAAGGATTTCGTTTTTTGCAGTTGTTGCACTGAGCTTTTGACTCATCGTGTAGGCGAACCGTAAAATTTTACCGAATTAAAGCAAAAATTTCGCTGTCTGACATGATAGAATCTTATCTAATTAATTTTATAATTTTTCAAAACAGAATTACTTAAGATTATTAATTCTGAAGTAGACATTGTTAACAAATGAAACTAACAGAATACTGAGATGCATGGACACAGGCATGTATGTTCTCTGGTAAGGAGTACTTTAGGGTGCTTGACCCCCAAAAATGGTTGCTGGCTCAACTCTAGGAAAATGAGGCCGCTTCCTGCAAAATCTTGATTTTCAAAAGCTTTACAAAATAGTTATGTTTTGGCTCAAGCGCATTAATTTTCTTGACCCTTCGTGCTAAATAGTCATTTTTGACCTTGTATCGTTGAATTACAGCCAAATAAAAGGGAGTTTAGGAAAAGTCTTTACAATAGCCCGCCTCGAAATTCTCAAACTATACATCAAAATATGCGGGGGAACAATAACAATAACGATAAGAGAAAGCATACTATGGCAAGAACAAATGGATATTGAGGTATGTAAGTGATATATCACCTATGTAAATGTGCATTGCGAAACATGTTCATTACTGTTTGTATGGATTAATGTTTGTATATGAACATGTTCAAACATGCTCAACCTATTAAACATGTTCTCATAGACAAAGTATAGCACTATAGTGGCACCGGCACGACACCGACAAAAAAGCGGCACCGGTAACCTCTAATGGGAAGTCCCATGGTCTTTTTTGCTAATATTTTCGTTGTTGATTACAAGAAATTTAAAAATTACGGTCGCCAATTCCGGCTCAAAATTAAATAAGTTATTGACCGAAATTTTAAAAACATAAAACCTTAATCAATCATAATTAAAAATTAACTTGAAATCAGTGATCGTACGGGGACCCACAAACAAGTGAAGGTATCGTTTTTACCCTTTTCAAATTGGTATGTAATCATGCAATGTTAATTGTTAATCTTCAACCCCGACCCCGACCCCGAAAACCGGGGTTTTTCATCCCGACCCCGACCCCGATCGGGGGTGAAAATCTGACCCCGTACGATCACTGCTTGAAATTCACTAATTTAGTTAAACCAATTTCAGACCAACCCAAATTCGCACAAATACCGTTGAATAGAATACGCAACAAATACTGTCGTCTCTTAAGGCAGAAATAAAAATTATACCTACGTACCGACACATGTACATATTTAAAGGACCGTATCCACGATCCGGCCAAGGGCAAAGGGGCTGACCCTAAGTAAATTGGTAAATATCTCGGAAAAGTCGTAGGGATAACTCGTAAAAACCGCCCAACGTTTTTCAACATGCTCTATCCGTTAAGTTAATAAAATTAGAACTTTTTGAAAACAAATTTTCATTTCTCTGAACAAGCTGGAAACAGTATCATTTTCTGGTCGCGCTTGAGGCGGGACAATAGAAAATATTTCACAAAATTTGACAATTTTCTGGCAAACAGATGCAATTTTCTCATTTTTCCCAGCATTGTCTTAACTGCCGAAATTTTTTCTACGGCCAAGGGAGACCGCCCTCCCGCCCCCTCTAAAAATACGACTCAATACATATGTACATATATAGAGAAAAGTAAAATGTTACTTGCAAACTCCGCTGTACGCCGTCAATGCAGAATCGATGTAATGACTAGGGAACGAATTGCTGATCGTTGATCCGGCAAGAAAAATGCAAAGACAGACCATCTCCTAGAAATAAATCATGTCTAGACCTAACCTTATGAACATGTCACGACTTAGAATTTTGGAGAGTAGCCGGCCGTTTTAGTCACAAGAGGCGTTCTGCTTTACATTTAAAAAATGGCAAAAATGACTGAAACGGTTAAAAGACAAGTTTCGGCCATGACTGGAGAGGGAATAAACCCCCCCCAATTTCGCCGGGTAAAGGACGGCGGGCGAACATTAGGAATAGAATCCTCAGTCCCTCTTATTACCCTGGGTAGGCATGCAACAGATGCTAGTTTTTCATAAATATTTCTTTTTCTATATTTTTTTCGGCCCTTTTTTGTATTCGGCAAAGATTTTTCCCGATGTACAAAAACTTTTCGGGACCGTCTTTGTAAATGCACAAAGATTTTTGGAAAGACAAAAACTGTAAAAAATTGTAAAATCCCCGATAATTTTCGGCGCTTCGCGCCGAAATGAGTAATTGTTTGTTCCATATATCTTTGTAATGGTAGAATTTGCATTTAGAATGTAAAAATGTCAAATTTTTCGGCGTTTTGCACCCTTTTGGGACAAGTTTTAGTAATTTTTGGCATCAGAAACCCACAAATTAGCTAAAATACACTACCAAAGGTCTAAAAACCCTGTTTTATCACACTAAAATCGCTACTTTACCATATTATAGTACAAAAAATTTGCATGTACAAAATGTACAAAGACCTTTGGGAACTATCTTTGTACATGTACAAACGGACCTTGTACAAAAAAACCTGATCCGGATCCGGATATAAACAATTCAAAATAACGGATCCAGATCTTTAATTAAAAAAATAACGAATAATAACGGATCCGGATCCTTAATGACTGTTTATTTTTTGACTCTAAAATTTTTATCACAGATATAGTTTTTAGGCTCATCAGTTGCAGAAGCAGAATTACTGCAGGAAGATGAAATAAGTAAACCTGCGTGAGCTACGTTCAGTTAATTTAAATTAATCTCAATCCATGCCCAGCATGATAAATCGTTAATCTGTCGTCTTTCTCTCATTAATCAAAAATGCCAAAAAGTATTTATAGACTTGGAAGTACTTTACGCTAGCTGATAACGGAACTAAATCCAAATGTAACCTTTGTGCAATAAAGCTTTCTAGAAGCGGTGGAGGTGGTACCGATACACCTTGACAATAGCCCATCCCAGCCTGTCCGTCATACATGTAACGACTCATAATTTGGGGGTCCCGGCCATTTTTAGGGTGTTAAGGGGAAGGGGGGGTAAATGACCTCCAATTTTTGGCCAAAAGCGGTCAAAAAACGCCTACAAACGGTCAAAAAATTCAAATTTTTTCCAAAAATCGGGGGGGGGTCAAAAATTACCAGGACAGGTTGAAGGGTCCATTTGGATGGGCTGATTTCGAAAAAATGTGAGGAAACAGTGGTAAATCAAACAAAATTGGTTTTTTAACCCAGTGTAATTCCAACTAGGGAACCAACTGACCTTTGAGAGCCCATAGTTGGACGAGCTGGAGCTTTGGTTATCACCCGGATATGGGTACCACCCAGTGTTTTTTTTTGTACAAGGTCCGTTTGTACATGTACAAAGATGGTCCCTAAAAGTCTTTGTACATTTCGTTCACACAAATTTTTGGGTACTATAATATGGTGCAGTAGCGATTCTAGTGTGGCAAAAACAGAGTTGTTCGATTTTTGGTTACGTATTTTAGCAATTTCTAGGTTTCTGAGGGCAAAAATCAGTAATAATCGTCTCAAAACGGCGCGAAGCGCTAAAAAATTTGGCATTTTTCCTTTCAAAATGCAATTTCTGAAATTATAAAGATATATAGAACACACAATTGCTCATTTCGGCGCTGAGCGCCGAGAATTTTTGTGAATTTTGAACCTTTTTTTTGCAGTTTTTGTCCTCCAAATAATCTTTGTACATGTACAAAGACGGTCCCCAAAAGTCTTTGTACATCGCGAAAAATCTTTGCCGAATACAAAAAAAACCGTGGTACCACCCAGTGTTTTTTGTACAAGGTCCCCTTGTACATGCATGTATAAAGGCGATCCCAAAAGTCTTTGTAAATTTTGAAAATGCATTTTTTCGAAATTTTTTTATGTTCTAGAATCGTCAGAAACGCCGAAAAACGATGTTTTGACGCATATCCACAATTTTTGAGCACAAAAATAACCCCCCCCCGTTTTTTGCATTCGGCAAAGATTTTTTCCGATGTACAAAGACTTTTCGGGACCTTCTTTGTGCATGCACGAAGATTTTTTTGGGAAGACTAAAACTGTAAAGAAGTATTTAACCCCCAAAAATTTTCCGCCGAAATGAGTAATTGTTTATCCTATATTTCTTTATTGTAGCAGAAATTGCATTCAGAAAAAAATATGCCATATTTTTCGGCGCTTAGCGCCGTTTTGAGACAATTTTTAGTATTTTTTCATCAGAAACCCTTAAATTGACTAAAAAACACTATCAAAGGTCGAAAAACCCTGTTTTCCTAAACTGAAAAGTTAAAAACTATCATACCATATTATATATAGTACTAGTACCCAAAACTTTACCTGTGCAAAATGTACAAAGACTTTTGGCGACCATCTTTATACATGCACAGAGGGACATTGTACAAAAAAAATGCTGCGCCCAAGAATTTTCATGCTGTGCATGTCTGGTGATCACTGTTTACTACAGACGACGGAATAAACACAATCTTTAAACTATGATGGCAAAAAGGCAATCGTGCTCCATAGAAATGTAAGCAAAAAATCCTCAAAGATACGTACGGCTGCTCCAGCTTGATGTAACCATGCTCCAGTATGAGTGAATTCCTTCTTCAATGAGTAGTACAGTTGATAAGCCAATTCGTACTGTTGAAACAAGAACGCTAAATCAGCCAGTCGTCTCGTCTGCATTTCAAGCGATTCCGCGCTATAACTGACAGTCGAGCTAGCGTCTAAAACAGAACTAAATGATCAAACATGATCTGGGAGGGGATTAGGGGTGCCTCCCAGAAAATTTTCCACCCCCTCCCAGGAAATTTTCCAACCCCTCCCCAGAAATTTTCCAACCCATCCCCCAGAATTCGCGTTTATTCGTAGAAAAGGTGCTGTATCAGGCGTTTTTAGCCATATATTTGCTCAGAAGAATCAAAATTTCGGCGTTTCGCGCCATATATTTATTTCTTGACCATATTTTGTTTAATTAATATTATTTCTTAATTTTTTTCGAAATTATTTTGTTCTTATGCTCCAGAAAGATAGTGCAACGTCAGAAACACAGAAAAACGATTTTTTTGACGCGTACCCACGATTTTTTGAGCCCCAAAAAAGCACTTTAGAATTTCACCCCCCCCAGAATTTCCATGCTGTGCATGTCTGTTAATAACATTAATTAGAAACAAAGAATAAAAAAGAATAAAATAGGGGTGCATTAAACACTCCTTATAATCAATCTTTATACAATCGCAAACACGTCTAAAGATTCAAACATCTTCCGCATTCGTCTGTTCTGTTTTTTAAGCATTTTATGCAGTAAATAAGAAGTATGCATTTGAAAACTAATGTAACACTGTTTTTTTGTTGTTTTAAAAATAAAACTAACTTCTTTGTTTACGATAAATTGATTCCGTAAGCGTGATGGCGTATATACGCGATTTAATCAGCATTTTGCAATCGCAGTATTATTTTTTGATTCTGCAGTACACATTATTTTAGCTTTTTAAAACCAGTTTATGTGTAGCTGGAAACTGATTAAAAATTTCGGCACTCCGTGCAAGACAAATATTAACAATTTGAGTTAAAATAAAATAATATCATTTGGAGAGCGAGTGAGTCGCAGATTACAGGCTGGTAATATGCAAGAACATGATTATATTCGACAGCTTATCTATAGCATATGTACGAGAATTTTTTACTCCTTCAGAGACTTTTTTCGAGATCTCTGTACATCTACAAAGAGCCTCGTACAAAAAACTGCTGTGAAAATCAGAATTACAAACTTTTTCGTCTTTAAGGATTTCGGGACTTGTTCCTCCATGAAGTTTCTGATTTGCATGCGCATGTTTATTAGATTTATCGATCAAACTGAGAAAAGTTCGTATAAGTGCATTACATGCACGCAGTCGGAAGTTCTTGGAGGGTTAAAGCGAGTTGTCTATGGGTGGAGGTAGATGAGTAATAATTTTTTACCTAATTACCTACTGTAAAATTTTGCTACTTTATTCGTTGTATGTTATTCTTCATGAATATTTATGATCAAATTCGCATGAATGGCAATGGAATTATCCGTAAGATCATGCGTGTACGAAATAATGGAAGAAAAGTATCTGAATCAGTGAATTGAACATTCTGCCGATCGAAAAATAAGTAATATATGTAGTTAAAATTATTCTGCTAGACGTTGTTTGACGCTTTTTTCATGGTTCAAGCGATAGATTTGGTCCCAAAAATGCCTGAGGGAGGAAAGCATTCCAAAAGTTTAGGTTGGGGGATACTCCCTACTCCCCCTAGAGTGTGCATGTGTGAAGCGTAATTTTATCTATTAAACCAACCAGAAAGTGGAAAATTCATTTGACTCCCTGGCCTTAATGAACTGACGTCCTGCGTATGCGATGAGATCATTGGGCTGATACCAGATATTGGCAAATTAGGCGATGAGCCACCGGTAAACCATCGCTTAGCTGATGTGACCAGAGACTTCGAAATCAGGCTTTTTCGGGAGGACACCTATTCCGAAACTCACTATCCTGATACAAGCCTTCCAATCAGTTTTTAAGCAAAAATCATACACGTAACAGGGGGATTGGAAATCATCCAAACAAAATTCGGTCGTCCCTCATCCCCCAAAGTCAGAAAATTTTTGACATCCCCCCAAATGACACCCACCCAAGATTTCGAGTGGTTACATGTATGGTAGAAATTATTAACAATCCAAGTTCAAACCAACAGATAAAACTGAGAAACCTAAATCATAAAATAAAAATAAACGATTTAAATCGGTGAAAACTAATGAGTTTAAAGTGGAACAGTCTCATTTCCAATTGGATAAACACGCTCTTGCAAAATTCGCGCGTTTTCAACCATAAAATGACTAAAAATTATCAGTTTTCAGGTATAAAAGCCAATTTTATAATAACAAATGCTAACTTTTGCAACGATAGCATTCAGCTCTGGTGGTACATCAAAAAATCGAAAAACTATCTATCGGCACTACACATAGATTTTACCTGATCGTTTAATAGCTTTAACTGCCGTTCAACAAAAGGCAGAAGTCCTCTGACGCAAAATTCTTGAATAAAAACTTTGATGCGGTCTATATCATTCAATGTTATGTAACGTCCGTGCCTAAAAACAATGTAAAAATCTTTAAAAATTAAGATTTTAGGTATGAAATGAAATTAGCATAAAATAACAAAACATAATAATGACTATATTAAATAATTAAATAATAGTAAGAATAATAACAATAAAAATAATAATAATAATAGTAATAATAATAATAATATAGTAGTAATAATAATAATAATCATAATCATAATAACAATAAAAATAATAATAGTAATAATAATAATAATCATAATAATAGTAATAATAATAATAATAATAATAATAATACAAATAATGATAATAATAATAATAATATGTATTATCAAAATAAAAGGAATTTATAAATCACGCGATCACGCATGCAACAATTAGGAAACTAGTGGCATGGCATAAATACATAACGCATTTTATCGTTAGACGATTCTGTGAAATTAATCCGGAAAGTTTAATTTTCCTTCCTATGATTAAAACAAACTCTTGCAATTTATTTCGAAATTTTTGAAAGCAGGTTCGTAATAAAGGATTAATCGGCAGGGAAATCATAGATCAGTAATCGATTGTGATCAATCTTGGCCGTTTTTCTGAGTGAAGTAATTAACACTTTATGACAGAACTACACGTGTTTTTTATCTGCTCAAAGATACCTCCTGACTATAGCATGGCTGTTCTGGAGGTCAGCCCGTTCTGCGGTCAACCAGAGAGCTTTTCTGATCTAAAATTCCACCGAAAATTAACATAAACGTCAAAATAGCATAACAACTATTTAACTGACAGCTACTGACCGATTTCAAGCAATCTAAAAAAGTTTCGATTTTTGGCAATAATTTTGACAAATTTCATCAGAAAATTCTTACTTTTGTCCTTCTGAAGTTAACGTCCCTCAAACCCCTTCACCAGCATGCGTGTCTGCTACTGACTAGTTGAAAAAAGATAGCTGATCACTGAAATCACTGGAACTGTCGTACGCGAACTTCATTCAAGCAGCCACTTAGCAGTTTTTTACCCACTCCAAGTGCTGGTCATACTAAGTGTTTTCATTAAAAGCAGGCACGTATCTCTGGGGGAATGGGGGAGGTTCGGTCCACCCAAAATTCAGAAAAATCGGAAAAAATAGGACTTTTTAAACGTTATATTTTTGGCCTTTTTGGGCTTAGTCCCCTCAAAAATTGGTGTTCGTCCCCCAAAATGCGCCTGATTAAAAGTACATGTGAATGGACAGGGCTAGAGAGGCAGTAAACTTCATCGAATAATGACAAAACTTGGTCCCAGCTTTGTATAAAAGCATTACAAATACGTAGAAACGAATAAAGCTGACTTTTCTGATACATGTTTAAATAATTAAAATTCTAAAGGCTAATGTAATCCGAAAAAGCAAAAATTTAATCATTTGCGCGGCTGACCTTAGAAACAGTCATGCAACCCCAGATCAGTCATGCATTGACATGCATGGAGTGTGTACCTGCTTAATATGTAGATAGTGTAGTAAATAGTTGACTTGATAAAAATAACAAGCTCATATTTCTTGGGCCAAAATTAGCATCAACCTACTTTTATGTCATTTACAACGTTTTTAAATTGCTATGAATTGACGTTTCTTCCACAGATTTTAAATATCGACTTCTTCTAGCGATGCGTACATAACTTACGCAGCATCAGAGTAAGATTCTTCGAGACATCTGTTATCTAGTGTCTTATCTAACGAACTTTCTATTTCCATTTTGTCCAAGCAAGCACTGGACAACGGATGTGATATTCGCTCGCCGCTTGGCAGATTCAAATTACCCAGTAATTCCACTGCTATATTCATATTTCGTTTATCCTAATAAGATATATTGTGTATATTCATTTTCTCAAACTAACATACTGCAAAATGAAAAATGGCACTTCTAGCATCAATATTTACAATATTTACCTAACTTTATCATAAACAGCAGCTTCCATATATATATATATATATATATATATATATATATATATATATATATATATATATATATATATATATATATATATATATATATATATATATATATATATATATATATATATATATTAGAGCTGTGCCGGGCCGCCTTTTTTGCCGGGGCCGGGGCCGGGGCCTAGGCCCCGGTGCCGGGGCCGGGGCCGGGCCTGGCCGGGGCCAATAATAGCGTGCTTTACCATACTCATAGTACGACCCTGCCCTACCCCTTATATGTAATGTACCTATGCATATATTCTTGCTTGTAGATATGCACGTCAAGCGTTAATATTTGCTCGGATTACAAGATATAACAGAACATGGGCATCGGGGGATCCAGACCCCCAGAATTCTCATTCTCCCCCCCCAAAAAAAATCCGCTAGACCCCCTAAGAATTGATTTTCAGAATTTTTTGTTTTTCTGCGGTTTTTTGATGCTAATGGATAGCTCATTGAGAGACGCGAGAAAACGGTGTTTTTTTCGCTCTACCATATATTATCAGGCACTTTTTGACTTTGAAAAATGTTGGACCCCCTAGAATTTTTGAGCTGCCCATGTATGGATTCAACTCCTCTGACTTGGATGCGTTTTTCAATGTGCTTTACTTTGCACTTTTTTAGGCTTATTATTATATTTGTTCTGATAGACGTAGCTGTCTGCTACCAAGCAAGCTGGAAATGCTCGTCTATATGAATTGCAATTTAAAATATGTCAATTTTGATTATTAACTAGAAATTTGCACCAATCTGACATAGTGAAATAAAGATTTGAATTAGCAAGATCTGTGGTTTGCTTGAAATTGAGTTTGAAGGTAAATCTGCCCAAAACATTATCAATTTTCTACATTATAATCAACTCTAACATTGGCCCCGGCCCCGGTGCCGGGGCCAGCCTGGCCCCGGCACCGGGGCCGGGGCCTAGGCCCGGCGCCGGGGCCGGGGCCTGGCCCCGGCACGCTCTAATATATATATATATATATATATATATATATATATATATATATATATATATATATATATATATATATATATATATATATATATATATATATATATATATATATATATATATATATATATATATATATATATATATATATATATATATATATATATATATATATATATATATATATATATATATATATATATATATATATATATATATACAGGGGCGTAACCAGGGGGTGGGGGGGGGCCCGGGCCCCCCGAAATGAAAAATAATTTTTAAAAGCAAAGGGGGGACCCTTTGCTTTTTTCTTCAAGTGAAGTGGAAACGGATTGTGGACAGCCATAATGCGTTTTTAGCACACTTTTTAGGTTCTAAACTCAAAATTTTCCGGCGCTTCGCGCCGGATTTCTCATGTTCTGTTTTTTCTTACCTTAGAAGACTAGATTTTACTTTACAATAACGAATTTGTCAAAATTTTCGGCGCTTCGCGCTGGTCGCGCTGGATTTCTCATGTTCTATCTCTTTTCTTACCTTAGAAGCCCAGATTTTACTTAAAAATAGCGTATTTGTCAAAAATTTTCGGCGCTTCGCGCCGGATTTCTTATGTTCTATGTTTTTTCTTACCTTAGAAGACTAGATTTTACTTTACAATAACGAATTTTTAAAAATTGTCGGCGCTTCGCGCTCTATTTCTCATGTTCTATCTTTTTTTCTTACCTTAGAAGCCCAGATTTTACTTAAAAATAGCGTATTTGTCAAAAATTTTCGGCGCTTCGCGCCGGATTTCTTATGTTCTATGTTTTTTCAACCTTAGAAGCCCAGATTTTACTTAAAAATAGCGTATTTGTCAAAAATTTTCGGCGCTTCGCGCCGGATTTCTTATGTTCTATGTTTTTTCAACCTTAGAAGCCCAGATTTTACTTAAAAATAACGAATTTGTCAAAAATTTTCGGCGCTTCGCGCCGAATTTCTTATGTTCTATGTTTTTTCTTACCTTAGAAGACTAGATTTTACTTTACAATAACGAATTTGTCAAAATTTTCGGCGCTTCGCGCTGGATTTCTCATGTTCTATCTTTTTTCTTACCTTAGAAGCCCAGATTTTACTTAAAAATAGTGTATTTGTCAAAAATTTTCGGCGCTTCGCGCCGATTTATTATGTTCTGAATTAGTTTTCTTAACAAAACTGCAAAATTAAATGCAAAGAAAAGAATTTCGAAATGTTTTGGAGTCAATCTTTAATTTGATATTGAGAAATCAGTCATACCGATAGGTTAAAAGATAGATTTTTTATATCCAAATCTGGAATAAAGCAAGAAAATTTTTGAATTTTTTCAAATTTTTTACTCCACCATAATATAGATCTTGTCGAGGAACGCTCAAAAATGCCATTATTTTCGCGTATCTCCTAATGGTTCCCGAGATATAGGACTTCAAAAATTTTGGGCCCCCCCCGAAATAAAATCCTGGTTACGCCCCTGTATATATATAAATATATATATATATATATATATATATATATATATATATATATATATATATATATATATATATATTATATATATATATATATATATATATATATATATATATATATATATATATATATATATATATATATATATATATATATAGATATATATATAGATATATATATATATATATATATATATATATATATATATATATATATATATATATATATATATATATATATATATCTATATATATATATATATATATATATATATATATATATATATATATATATATATATATATATATATATATATATATATATATATATATATATATATATATATATATATATATATATATATATATATATATATATATATATAGTTCTCGCCACGAAAGTCATAGAATGGTCTTAGAAATAGTGGTATAGCAAAAAACTCCATTTTTCAACGTTTCCCATCAAGCAACATCCATTGGCATCAAAAAATTGCGAAAAAACAGAAATTTTTCAAACATTGAATTGCTGGTTTCTGGAAGAGGGGTATCCGGCCTTCTGGGATAGGGGGAGTGTATACCCCCAAACCCCCCACGCCCACGTGTGGTATTCATGCGTCATTTCATTATGAATTGCTGTTATGCAGTCGAGCTAACAGTCTAATCATAATTAAATTTGAGTACCGTGCAGCATGAATAGTGATCGACCGTTGCAGCATTTCTAGTAAGTGTTTGGACTGCAAAGGTCATAATTAAAAAAACTCCCCATCCAGCCTCGGAACTGTAGCAGGAATTAGCTGAGATTTAAGATTTATTATGATTCATTGAGATTTGTGTCACACACAATAATAAAATAATTTTCGGGCGTCTATGATTCAATTTTGTGTAGCAAGCCATGCATGGGCACGCTCAGGTCTTTCAGGGTCAATTGACTTCCCTGGAACCTGCGAGGTTGGTCCATGATCACAGAGTGGCCTAAATTTTCGATTTTCATATATTTTCGGTTTTCATTTTGCCTCATATTCCCCAGGAAATTTTCGAAACTCTTCCAGGGTTAGTCCTATTCCCCCTGCGGAGTTACAGGAGCCATATTCTCACTTTTCTCGCCCTCAGAGATATAATGCAAGTTCCTTACATAACTATGCTGATCACGGGCGTCAGTAGATCTGTTATTCGTTAGAATTTCAAGCCGAGACTATTTATTGCAGCATGAATCAGGTGATTTAATGAGTGCTAAATTTGTATGATTTTATTTTCATGAAATATAATGTAACAAAATACAGCCTGAAAATTTGGAAGGTCCTGGCAGAAGAACGCTAGAATATATCTAACACTACTGCTAGATTCTTTTTAAACATGCATATGGAATAAAATACATGACTTGACTGAAAAAATGATTTGGCGCAAAGCGTCCACGTTTTTTAAACTTATTCAATTCACTATATAAACAAAACCTACTTATTGCATCGAATATAATGCTTAAGATAAATGAATTTAATAATAAAAAATATTGCATAAGAATTTTATTTATTCTTAAAGCTGCTTGGATGGTGGGAAATGGTCGGGATCGCTAGCATCGATCGATCACTTGGCGTACAGCTAAGTTTAGTTTAGTTTTAAAAACATACATAAATAGCAAACTCTTCTATGATAACGCATTATGTTACCTTTATGATAATATGTTATTCTCATGATATGACTAATCTTGTACCTTTAACTAATATTTAATTTAAAATTCTGTTCTGCCTGTCTTTTTGCCTTACTATATCTAAGTGAACTTAATACATATGAATATTATTTATTGATGTCTATACTGATTATATACATATAAATCTACAAGACTGTATAAGAACATATAAACATACAACCTCAATAAATACTTGTATTGCTTATATATCTATACACCGTATATCCTTAAGCATGTAAGCCCGGGCCCGTGATTGATTTTTTTAACCCGGTCGATGACTGCCCTTAGCCAAAAATAATTTTGGAGCGGTAAGATAACGCATGGAAAATAATGAAAATCCGCATCTTTTTATCGAAAAATCTCAAAATTTTTGGCGCTTCGCGCCTTAAGATCGTTATTTTCTATATGTGTGGCTCAAGCGCGGCCAAAAAACGTCATTTTTCAAAGTCTATGGAGAGAAAATAAATTTTTTTGTAAAGTTAAAATTTTATGAGCTCAATGGATAGAGCTTGTTCGAAACGTACGAAAATGCACTTTATTTTGTGTCCAACCGAGCATATCGCTAAATATAGGGTCATCATCATTCGCAAAACTTTAGGAATGGTAAGTGTTCAAATTTTGTGGCGAAAGGGTGTTCCGTTTATCTATCGACACTCTGTTATTCGAAATGATTTTTCCAGTTTTTGTTGGATTATATTAAAAATTTTAACGCGATATAAAGCAATTTTATTACTCTTCATTATTAGGCTCCAGTGTTTTTTAGCGCCACCCCCATGAGCACAACCGCTAACGATGTTCTGGAGCCATTAGCGCCATGAAATCCTCATTAGCGCAATGATAAATCGTATATTTTATGATATTGTGTACACAAAGCGTGTTTATATGGCTAAATATCGCTTAATTGTACTATTTTATACTTCCGTCATATAATAGAACGTAATAAAGCTTAGAAATGCCTATGTCAACTATAACAACACAACCTTGCGTGCGTTGCATCCTATTTTTAGACTTTACCTTGTTTTTACTTTACTCTCCTCTTGCTTCTTTCAACTTTAATTTTTTTACTCATTTTATGTTTAAAATATGCAAATTTCTTGCATTAGCGCGCTGCGCAAATGGTCCAAATTTTTTATTAGCGCGCGGCCAGTTTCATTACCGGGGCGCTAAAAAAATTAGTGTTAGGCTCCCTAAGTTATTTTTTAATACATTGAATTAATACGGCGTATTCAATTTGCGAACGTTGGATGGGACAGGATGAGGTCCCCGTACATCCCTTGGCCTCCTTGATCACTGGATTTGACACTGATTTTTTGTGGGGCTTTATTAAGTCCAACGTCTACAAAAAAAGATCGGCGAAAATTCAGAAATTGAAGGAACGCATTATCGATACTTTTCAGCAAGTTACTGTTGAAATGAGAATGACAGTTTTATTAAAATGTCGCGAGCGTTTGATCAAAATTGAAGAGGACAATGTTGCTCATGCTGAAATTTCTACCACGTGAAGTATCAAAGATGTTGCAATAAAATTTTGTCGAAAGAAGTAGGTATGTTACTTTAATTACGTTGTGGTAAAGTTGTTTAATTTGGATAAAAATTACAGATAAGGCAATAAAAAGTAAACTTCCGCCGGATACATATGTGGGACACCCTGTGCATACATTATTGCTCTATTGAAGACAAAAGAGAAAGAAAAATGAAGCATTCCCATTTCCTACCCCATTGACAATGTGAGCTAATGACTTGTAGAAATTTCTTGTTTGCAAAGATTGCATGAATATTGAAAACAAGGTACTACCAGCTGCATTGTACATACGTATTCTATCAGATATCTACATATCTTAAGTCCTGAAGGGTACAGCGATCCATTTCACGTATAAAATTTCAATCAAAATAGGATTAGTTCTCGAAGACAACGTTAAAGGACGAAGCTAGAGAGAGAGAGCTCCAGTTTTTGATAAAACACGAAAATCAAAAAGAATCCAAGGTTATCTGCCTAAAAATATAAATATTTATAAAAAAATATCAAAAAAAACTTAAAAATATATATAAATCTGACTAATAGGCCAGATGATTCTATGTAATTTCAAAAATACAAAATGTACCTACATACATAACCAAGCATGCAAAAAAAACGAAATGTATAAGTATAAGCAAAGACAAAACAACCTAATCAAAATCAGCCTGATTGATTACAGCTCACGTATGCGCAGAAACCAAATACAAGGTGTTTCAAAAAATAACGGTACCGCACTAATAAAGGTATACTGTAGCATATACATAAAATTAACATTTAAAACTTCGCAAGAGTGTAGTCTTATGTATGGATTCTTGTTTGGCATAATTTCATAATGTGAGAAAAAATTCTCCTATATCTATGGCTTTTCTTCTCAACTCACATAGTTCGAATTTGGCGCCGAATTTTTTTTAGGATTTTCGCTAAAATAGTAAAATCTAACAGCTCGTATAAAAATGTTGACAAAATTCGTATACAAAATGCAGATTAGAATTACTGCTCACTTAAAAAGGCAAATTTCAGGGCCTGGAAGTGCCTGACTGCAAAAAATCAATGACTTCATCAATTTGTCTATCGATTAAAACTGACTGACAGATATAATAGAGGTCATTGTGAGTAACACTTACTGTAACGTCACCGCGAAATTTTTCAGTTGTATTGAATAAAATTCTGTTCGTTTGTTTCTGATGTTTGTTTCTCCAACCGCTGAAAATTACAGCAGTCTACGTGCAGTGGTTACTAAGTTATTAGCGGTCATCACTAAATTTGGCAAAAATTTTAAAGTTTCCGCGCTAAAACTGAAAGCATACATAGCTTTTGAAAAAAAGCTCTGAATTCTGGGGATATCTTTTCCATATTATAAAATTTTACTAAACAAGCGACCAAGCATTAGTTTGCAAAGTTTCAACTATTAATTTTAAATGTACGCTACAGTATATCCATTTTAGTGCGTTACCGTTTTTTTATTGAAACACCCTGTACATATGATGTGCTGCAACAAATCTTAAATATTTAGCTGGAGACAGAAAAGTTATCGACATGTGTTCAGTTTATTTTCGGGTAGACTTCCTACCTTTAAAACACATGCAGTAACGGTTGATGGTGACAAAAATTTGAGACAAACGCTTTAAAGTACATAACTCGAGTCAAAAAGCCAATCATTCAATTCAACCAAAAAGCGATAAAAATTTATCAATTCAGACTACTTTTGCAGAAGATCGTATAAAGATTCCACGTCTTTCAGGCAGACACTGTCCAATTTACTAGGGATGCCATCAATGATAACGTGTATTACACTTCTTTCTACTTTCTCAATCAGTTCTTCACTCGTTTTTTAGTCATTTTGGCCTCCCATCCACCACTACACACAAGACTTTTTTAAAATTGGCCAAGGGTTTCAAATTGGATGTCATTCAGGCACACATACAGAAGCACGATTTTCGTTAAAACTGATACCGTTTTCATGCAAGTGGTTGACGAATTATTTCGCATAATGAGACGATGTCAGGTTAGGCCAGAAGGCACAACTGTTAAGCAAATAATATTTTTATGTAACAGGTACTAATCTGTTTACATTACAATCTCCAAAATGTGTACACGCTCTGGCTGATAGCCATTTGTGAAGGAGCAATGAATAAATCGCGAAATTTTACGGGTTAAAATGGCTAACCCAGACCATCGAACTTTTTTGAAACCTTATATTTAACACTTTATGGAGCATATTTGACATCTACCAAGATCTTATGATGCGATAAAAAGTTGCTCTGGGAACCGATTTAGTCAAAAAATGTTTGGAACAGAAAATTTATTGTTGTCCTGATGTGCGAAAAAACAGACTTTATACACAAGCTTCCATAAGGCTAATGATGTCAATTTTATCTACCTCAATCAAATTGCACGAAAGAGTAATCAAATTTCGCACATACACTCACAACGCATCACGCTACAGTTATCCACTTCACTTGTTCGCTAAATAGGACTGGACAAACTTTGTCTCAAATTTTTGTCACCACCCGTTACATCTGGTGCCAAAAAAATAATTAATTCCTAACGAAGATGTTTTATACAATTTTTTGAAACCATTCCGCTTCCGTTATAATTAGAAAAAGGGTCGAGAATTATTTGAATATAATAAATTATTCCTGATATTTACCCAGCATTTATGTACAAGCCGCTTTAATGAACATATGTACATATCGAATACGATATCTTCTGCATTAAGCAATTACTAATCATTTACACCAAAAAGTAACCTCAGAATTATTCACAGCTGACACCTAGGCTTCCGGTGCATTTTATTAACAGTAACTGAGTAAGTTCAGCAGTAAATCTCACGCTGCTTTTAAAAAAGCAAACCAAAGTCAGAGACAGATGAAGAGACGAAGCAGAACGCAAGTGCAGATAAAAATAATGCAAATAAGAACCAAATAAAAACGAGTAAAAACGTAAACCAAAAGGTAGTTTGTAAGTTAACATTACACTAATTGTGTAATTGATTACTCCATTGTTTAAGGCAGACTCTTGTCTTCCGTCAGTGCCGTCGAGCGAGAATGACGATTGAAGAGTCGTTTCACAGGCATCGTTAGCGTCCAGAGTTGAGGACAATGTCTAAGGAGCGACAATTTTATAAGACCATACATTTAACAGGAAGATGGGGCATCCACGTAGCAGGGAAGAGCGGTGGGGGAATTTTGGGGGGACAGAAATTTAAAAGTGCCTCTTTTGAGCCCAAAAATGGTGGGTACGCGTCAAAAACATCGTTTTTCGACGTTTCTGACGATGTTCAGAAACATAAAAAATTCAGAAAAAATCAAAAAAGTCGTATAAATTGAACACAATTTAGTCAAAACATGAGTATATGACGCGAAGCGCCGAAAACTACGCTTTTCAGCAAATGCATAGCTAAAAACGCTTAAAAAACCACCTTCTCTACGAATTTCCAGAAGATTTTCGGGAACTTTGGAAAAATCGCGAATTCTAGAAGTGGAAAAATTTCTGAGGTCGGGAGAAGGTAAAAAGTTTTCTGGGTGGGAGTGAAGCCCCCCTAGAACTCCATCCCCCAAGATCATGTATGGTGGGAGATAACCCCACTCAAACTTGGTTGTCCCTTATCCCCCTCAAAGCTAGGAAATTTTTGACCCCCCCCCGATTTTTGGCCAAAATTCAATTTCTTGGCCGTTTTTAGCCAAAAATTGGAGATCATACATATAACCCCCTCCTCTGAGTGCTGGGAGACCCCCATCCTGAATTTCGAAGCGTTACGTGTATATATGATATATCCCCCACCCAACGTTGGTCGTCCCCCATCCCCTCCCCAAAGCCAGAAAATTTTTGACCCCCGTCCCCCATTTTCAGAAGAAATTGAATTTTTGGCAGTTTTTTGGTGTTTTTAGCCATTTTTGACTGAGAATCGAAGGTCATTTACCCCCCCCCCCTCCGTCTAAAACTGACCGAGGACCCCCAAGCAAAATTTCGAGTCATCACATGTACGTATAAGACTCCTGAACAGCCACATTATTTATAATCGTCATAAACATACATGACAATACATGTAAGAGGGGGATGGGGGATCCCCACCCAAAGTCGGCCATTTCCCAATCCCACTCCAAAGCCAGAAGCCAGAAAATGTTTGACCATCATTTTTGCAAAATATCGAATTTTTTGGTCGTTTTTAGGTTTTCTGACCATTTTTGGCCAAAAAATGAAAGTTATTACCCCCACTTAAAAATGGCAGGGACCCCCATTCCCAATTTCGAGCTGTTACCTTTATGTACATAAGTAGGGGGTTTGACGGCTTCAACCATACAGCGCCGAGATTTTTGGGAATTTTACACCTTTTTACAGCTTTTGCCTTTCCAAAGAAGGCAAAAACTGTATAAGACGGTCTAAGACGGTTCCGAGAAGTTTTTGTTAATCGGGAAAAATCCCCCCACAGCCAGAAAATTTTTGACCTCCCACTTTTTTGAAAAAATTGAATTTTTTGGCCGTTTTTAGGCGATTTTCCCCTTCGCAAAAAAATGGTCAGGACCCCAACCCAGAATTTCGAGCCGTTTCATGTACATATGATTTAAAATCCCACAAAAAATTTGTCACGTTCCGCAAAAAGTATTTTCACTCCCCCGCGGAATTCGCGATTCTCCGAAAAATCGTAGAAGACGTCCTGCTTTAAGCGTTTTTAGCGATCTTTTAGCTAAAAAATGCAAATTTTTTTCGGCGCCTCGCACGAAACAGCCATTTTTAATTATTTTTCTGTTGAATTTTATTGGATTTTTTTGAAATTTCTCGTGTTTTTATCGTCTAGGATAATAGTATCATCAGAAACGATTAAAAATGATGTTTTTGTTGACTGAAATCCATCGTTTTGAGCCCAAGAAAGTACTTGAAAATTTCGGTTTCACCCTTCCCCAAATTCCCATGCCTGTGCATGCATACGTGATCTGGATAATTCGGAGGCTTTTCACCCCAGAAAACATTTCACCCACTCCTACCCCACCAAGTATTCGCGACTTTTCGAAACTTCCCAAAAATTTTCAAAAATTCGTAGAAAAGGTGCTTTTTTAAATGTTTTTAGCTATCTATTTGCTCAAAAGTGTCAAATTTCGGGTGCATCGCACCATATACAGTCAAACCTCGTTAATAAACACTTGGATAGTAGACATTCTCGCTTAATGAACACCCTTCCCTTCGGTCCCGACGAAACTACTTTGCTTAATCACAGTTAAAAACTCGCTTAATAAGCACTCGGTTAACAAATAATAAACACGGTTCCTTAAGATCGTAGGTATACGTTAACAAGATAAAGACCTCGGTTAGTAAACACCTGACAAGAACATGCAACTCATTTTTTGTCAAATAAATCCGGTTAGTAAACACATCTTTTTGAATATTAAACACGCTTTGTGCGCACTCGAGGTTAAAATGAGTAATATTTTGGAGGTGTACGGTAATGTTCTGCCGTATTATAGTACTTATGTCTAAAACAGCGCTATGTGACATGTATATGTAAATAATTGTCAACTCGGTTAGTAAGTACACTCACTTAGTAAACACGGAACCCCTTACTCATGTTTTTACTATATTTTGCTCAATTCGTCCGACTTTTATTGATTTTTTCGAAATATTTTACGTTTTAATGCTCTAGAAAGACAGAGCATCGTCAGAAACGCCGGAAAACGATGTTTTTGACGAGTAACCATTTTTGAGCCCAAAAATGCACTTTAAAATTTAACCCCCCCTAGAATTCCCATGCTGTGCATGTCTGTGCGCATGTATATTAAGAAATATGTGTAGACGATGCAGCGAGCAGAATAATGAAGTGATTTGACCACACTAAGGAATGGTTTGGCGATGAAACAGATCAAAGTTTCCCGATTTCTTAAGGTGCTCATCTTATTTGACACATATTAATGGCGGATCTATAGTCTGTTTCATAGAACTTTGGGCATAAATGTTAAGAATTTTTGTCGAAAGTAAGTCGGCAGATAACGATACTATAGATCAGATCAATGATATAATCGCAAAATGTCAGCTTATTGTCGGAAATTGTTTTAAAAATTTATGCCAAAACTTGCGTGAAACTGACTATAGGATTTTCCTAAAGGGGCGGTACCCATACGTTGCCAAAAACAGTCAAAAATAGGACCAAAATTTTGCTGTCCGCGTGCAAAATAGCGTTTTTTTAGCGTTTTACGTTGTCTACTTTTAGCTAAAATTACTTTAACGCATTATTTTTTTCAAAAAAGTTTTTAAATTTTCGACGATTTCATGCGAAAAAATCATTAAATTTCTTTGATCTTAACCGAAAATCCGGCGCGAAGCACCGGAAATTTTTCGAAACATCTATGCATTGATAGTTGCTTCAGCTCGTGGAATCGTTTTAAAACCTATTTCTTGAACAAAAAACCGGCTTCCAGGTCGCCAAGAAAGTGGATAATGTCAATAGAAGGTATTGAAAAATTTAACAAATTATAATCACTGACAGCCAAAAATCATCGCAAATTACATATCCACCTTAGTCTCGCCAACAATTTTGGGCCAATGGAGGGAAAGGCGGCCGCACTCACCGCCCCCCTTAAATCCGCCCCTAGTACATAATGTGCATACATACATGTTAAACATACCACATTATCGTATACTAAGTTATTATATGCAAAATGTACGACGACACGTGCCGTGTTGTAAATGCACAAAGCAACCTTATTCAAAAGAAACACTATTCGTAGTGAACTCAGCTGGTTTCAAATGTAGTCGATATAATTACGATACAATACGTACCTATTTATAAATAGAGCGAACACGTATACATAGATGCGTATAAATCCGGTTGTTAAGAGCGAACATTACGATATAAATAAAAATACATCTTAAAACAAGCGTAAACAATATGAAGGATTTGCATAGAAGAGAAAAATTGGGGCCCTATATGTACGAGTATTTTCGATATTTTCTGCGTAATTGCTACTTAGCTTACATCTATTGCTCCACTGTGAAACGAGCGAATGGAATCGAAGTGTCGTAATCTATGCCGCAAGTGACCAGCCCATGGGTCAGCTAATCCGGGATCGGGCTCCCGAGCCGAATTTATCCTCAGCAAGTGACACGCGTGAGCTCCAAAGGTCATTTTCATGCTCTGATACACTGATTCGGCTCTGAAACAGTCAAACATACTAAGCTACATATGTACGTTACGTAAGTACCTACACTGAAAGCAACATAGCAGGCACAATTACAGTCCAGAATTTATACGTATATATCTAAATCCATACATGGGCAATAGCCTAAGCTTCAGCCCGTTCATGTACATAGGCTCTCATAAATTGTTTGGTCCCTAGAAAATTAGATTAGGCTCAAAGAGAGTAAAAAAATGCGTCTACTTTTTTCGAAATCAGCCCGTTCCGATGGACCATCAGCCAGTCCAGCTTTTGTATCAGCCCGTTTCATGGATAGGCTGTGAAGGACTACGGCTCGTGTCGCGCATACGGTCGTGACCGGACGTGCACGCGGGGCCTGCGGTCTGTATCAGGCAAGTATTTCTGGGCGATGGGGGGTTCGGACCTCCCAAAATTCGAAAAAATCGGAAAAATATGACTTTTTAAACGTTACTTTGTTCTATTTTTGGCCTTTTTGGGCTTAGTCCACCCCCCCCAAATTGGTGTGGTCCCCCCAAAAGGACGGCCAGCTACGTGTCTGGTCTGCATAGCCCCAGTCAGAAGCATAAAATAAAAAATTTTATATTTTGAAGTTAACAACGATTTTTAAAGTTGGGTAAAAAACTCTCCGGCTGACTCCCGCAGACCAGTTTGACCCGGCTCGCGCTCAGCTGATACTCAGCATTAAGGACTCAATACCGAGCACGCAAGTTTTCTCATATTATTACATATCGCAAATTTTAATAACTGCGCTAATAAAATTTGAGCAAACCCATATTATGCTAGCCATACACATACGTTTAAACGAACTTTTGGTCATCGCCACTGGACGCGTCATGTACTAACAAATGGTATTTAAAAATATTGGAGCTGAACCATTTCGGCAAAGCAGCGTGTTTCGGGAGTTGAAAAGAATCTGCGTCATTTTTGAAAGCAGAAACGCTAGTCGCACTACCAGCTCCACGATGCTGCAAAGAGTGCTGCGTCTGACTTAGACGAGTCAATTGTTCAAGTGGATCTGCGTTCGACGTGCTAACAACTAGTATACCTGAAAAACGATTTCCGATTTTTTTCCAATTTTCATAATAAGCGGGCGGAGGGAACCCCTAGAAAATTTTTGAACTTCCAGAAATTTTCAACCCCCTCCCCAGAATTCGCATTACAAAAAGTTCGTTGACTGTCTACTCAAAAGTGTCAAATTTTCGGTGCTTCGCGTCATATACTCACAGCTGGGCGTGGGGAGTTTGGGGGTATGCACCCCATCTCGAGAAACCAAAATACCCCCAGAATTCAATTTTTGAAAATTTTTTCCGCAATTTTTTTATACCAATGGAGAGTGCTCGATGAGAAACGTTGAAGAATGTTTTTTCGCCATAACACCATTTTTTAGGCTATTTTTCGACCTTTGAAAAATATTGCACCCCTTCCCAGAATTTTGGTGCCGCCGACCTATGCACATACTTATTTCTTAATTATATTTTCTCCTATACATACGAATTTTTTGAATTTATTCAATTTTTGTTTTTATGCTTTGGAAAGATGGAGCATCGTCACAAACGCCGAAAAATGATGTTTTTGACGCGTATTCACCATTTTGAGCCCAAAAAAGGCACTTTAAATCTCACTCACCCGAAGAATTCACATGCTGTGCATGTCAGAACGTCACCCAAAACAAAAAAATTAAAAATTGTGCTTTTAATCTTTACAGGAGCCAACTTTTACAGCAAAATCTTACGTTGTTTGCGTTGCTGCAATCGGCATTTAAGGAACCGCACTAAGCAAATACATTTTCGGCGTTTCGCTACATAACGCTCAACATTAACAAACATACTAGCAGACCTGTATCAAGGATTTGGCCAAGGAAGGCGGACCAAGCATAAATTGGTCCGTCTAGGAAAATTCGCCGGGATGGCTCGCAAAAATCGCAGTTTTCGACCTTTTTCGACATGCTCTATACATTAAGATCATAAATTTCTTTTCTTTCGTGAAAAATTTTTCTCACTTAAAAAGCTTTAA
>JAVLUZ010000181.1:859971-865070 GCA_036768485.1 Mermis nigrescens
TTTTTCAACAATAATAACAAATTAGACTAACGTTTCAAGCAGATACTTTTTAATTAACATCATTAGATAACACCTTTTTCCATTGTAACTTGCCAAAAAGTGAATGAAACCTTACAATTTTGCTAACCAATGTTTTCTCTTTCAAAAAGCATCTGATTTTTGCGATACCCTTAACACAGCCACAGCTATGATTATAACTTTGTATATCCTTTTTAATGAACCACCCTGCATACATAGACGGGATCTTTTCTAGAATTTCCCCCACCGATTTTCGTAACTGTTTTCGGCATAAATCGTTTGGAATCGGTCGGATTCGAACCCGGGAGCTTCAGTTCTATAGTTGGGCGCTTTTACCATCTCGCCATCCGGTCAAAAACACAAATTATGCGAATTCCTTTATATGTGGTCTTTCAAGGTAGGTACCTATGTATTATTTTCAGATGTAACTACGTATTTAATAGGTGCTTCATAAATAAGCAAAGTAAATCAAGGTGCCGGCATAAATAACGCTATATTCTTCAAAATTTTATCGAATCTGCATTCACCGGTTTTCTAGAAATATTCTAGAAAAGATATTCTAGAAAATTTGGAATTTAAAAAAAAATAAAATAAAAAAACTTACATTCAGTTTAAACTTACATTTAAAGTTTAAAATCAACTTGTAAATAAGTGTGTACACTATAGCCAATAATGAAATTTTTAAAAAGTTAGTAGTCATTGGGAAAAACGGTGGGGGATATTCTAGAAAAGATCCCATAGACGGTGCATATAACAAGAAACAAGAGCGAACTGCACATACATGCATAGCGTGTGAAAAGGGGTTTAAGCCACAAATTTTTTCCTGAATGCCTTTTTGGGCTCAAACGCAATGGGTCTCCAGTGGCGGATCTAGGATTTTCCTAAGGGGGGGGGCAGTATCCTACCTTTTCCAAAGACAGTCAAATAGGACCAAAAATTTGCCCTTAACGCGCGAAATAGCGTTTTTTCGGTGTTTTACATTGTATACTTTTACATAAAATCACTTTTGACGCGATAATTTTCCTGAAAACTTTAAAATTTTCGACAAGTTTGTGATAAAAAATCATTAAATTTCACTGACTTTAACAAAAATCTGGCGCAAAGCGCTGAAAAATTTGTGAAATTAAGGCGGATAGACGTCTAGAAGCATGATTTACTGCTTATTTACCCGCATTTATAGCATTTGGTGCGAAACATCGAAATTTTTAATTGAAAATAGAAAAAACTACGCAAAAATAGCTGTTTTTGCTGTTAAAATTGTTTTGACACCTATATGAAACGAAAATGGCTTCCAGGTCGCCAAGTAAGTAAATAAATGTCATTAATAGGTATCATCCGGCGCGTAGCGCCGGAAAAATTTGAGAAATTATGGTCACAGACGGCCAAAAATCATTGCAAATTGCATATCCATTCTTTATCTCGCCAAATATTTTTGGCCAATGTGGGGCGGCCGCCCCACCCCCGCCCCGCACCTTCTTGAATCCGCCCCCGTTGGTCCCCTGTTTTCTACAGAAACTTGCGTTTTAAGGCTATTTCTACACGCTTTTTTGCCATTTTTTAACAAAAATTTCGGTAATTTACCCCTAACCTAAAACTGACTGACTAACAACCCTCATGAAAAATATTGAACGATAGAAATAAATGCAGTAATAAAATTATTATGCAATGCAACAAAACAAAAAATTCAATAAAAGTTGCTTTCAGTAGGAGTATAACGTAGGCATTCACGCACGACTGCGAAAGACTTTGTATTTTAGAATGAAAAGCATATATAAAAATATGTGCTATTAAATTTTTTTCCTTAGCTTATCTTTCCCGATAAACTGTAGGGCCCTTCTCAAAAATTTGGTCCATGTGTTGATATTTTACTTATGGTGTACGTACGACATTATTAAAAATGAGTGGTACCTAAGCAGCAAAAATAAGGTTTTGAAATTACCATCAACTGACAATTGACAAAAAGGCGCGAGTAATTCACAGAAAGTTAGATTATTTTTCTGGCATAATGCTTCGACATCGTAACTTGTTACTAAGGCAACTAAAGGACTGAGGACATCTCTCAAGAAAGCGGATGTCGACTCTCTAAGAATTTCGTCATTCATAGAAACCATGTTTCATAGCTTCATATTGATCTAAATCCAATATCAAAACGGCAACGCATTATTCAAACAATTTAAATACCATAATAAAAATGGCAGTTAATGTGTAAATAGCTTTAGAATAGAGCTAAAATCAACCTGCACTTATCTCAAAGCACAGCTTCGTTCTCCCGTGAAAGAGTAAAATAACGAACACTATAAATAGACGTGTATAATGACTTACACAGTGGTTGCCCGTTTTTTTAATTAGAAAAGAGACGACAGGATTAAAACTTTTTTCATTAAGATGAATTATCATACATAAATATTTGAAAATCCATACTAACGTTCTGTTCAGATTCGTCAATGAATGAAAATGATGTATGATTCAACCTAAAAAATTCTCATCAGGCAGGCGCCACTCGTTTAAAAACTCTTTAAAACCCTAAGCCAAGACATCACACGAACCAGCGTTTTTCAGCACGACCTCCATTAGCACTGATGCTAATGGAAATTTTTTCCATTAGCACTCAATTTTTGTTATGATTCTTCGAATGTTTTATTTTTATTATAGAAAGAAATAGCATCGTTAGAAACGCTAAAAATAGTGTTTTTGGCGCATACTCGTCGTTTTTGAGCCCCAAAAAAGGCACTTTAGAAAAATTTTGATTTCACTACAGTGTTTTTTGTATTCAGCAAAGATTTTTCCAGATGTACAAAGACTTTTGAGAATCGTCTTTGTACATGTACAAAGATTTTGGGAAGACAAAAACTGCAAAAAAGGTTTAAAATTTAAAATTTTAAAAGGAAAAATGTCAAACTTTTCGGGGCTTCGCGCCATTTTAAGACGATTCTTAGTGAGTTTTGCCCTAAGAGACCCAGAAATCAGCTAAAATACACTACCAAAAGTCGAACAACTTGTTTTTACCACACTAAAATCGCTACTGTTCTATATAATAGTACCCAAAAATTTGTGTATACAAAATGTACAAAGACTTTTGGAGACCATCTTTATACATGTACAAACACTGGCGTAGCCAGTGGGGGAAGGGGGAATTTCCCGCCCCTAGGGAAAATTTTTACATTTTCAAAAAGTGAGCAATATGGTTTCGTGATGCTGTTTTGCGATGAAAAATCGTAAAATTCGGTGCTTCGCGCCGGTTTATTCTATTATTTGGCAGTTTCTACCGTTTTATTGGTAGAAAATCAAAAAATCAGCGCTTCGCGCGCATAAGAAGCATTTTTTCCGTCAAAAACATGAAAAATTTTTTGAGAAAATTTAATTTTTTAATGGCTTAAATCGTGCAGGATGATGTCAAAAGCCCAAAAACTTGTTATTTAAGGCCCCGCGCGTTTTTACGCGTTTTTTAGACGACCCCCCCCTGGCGAAAATCCTGGCTACGCCTATGTGTACAAACGGACCTTAAACAAAAAATAGACATCCCCCAATGAAATCTGAGAATTGTAACGGGGGTCGACTGTGGCGTATGGTGTAATGTAGAAGTATATTGCTGGTTAAACTTTTATTACGAACATCGAGAATTGAATGCAAATAAGTATAATAGTCGACGAATAATTAAGACGAATCAAGACGTACGCACATCCCGTTAAACTGACAAGCCCTTTTTATACAATAAAATCCCAACTCAGGTGGTCAAACAAAGTTCAAAAGAATCATACTTTACTGTGATCAGGGATCAGGTGCTCCTGACAAACTGACAGATACGCCAGAAAGCTCGACGAAGCGTAGGTGATTGACACACAAAGTCTTCTCAGAATCTTTTCAATTTCTTATCTCATTTCCGTTTAGCTTGAATAAAAACTAATAAAATCGGAAGCAGTCATATGAAGTGTAGCGAATTTGAGTCTTCGGTAATTAAAAAGTCAGCGCATGCGGTAATTACAGTAATTCGAGCGTACAATAATTTAAAACACGCGTTTTCATTCGATATCTTTATCAACACCTTTACAGAGTGATTTCTTTTTTTACTCCCCTTTAAATTTACCAGCAAAAAATTGCAAAAATTTTCAAGTGCATTCCCTGTTTTACTTCCTAATTCTTAGACTTAGGCTTAGTTTAAATAATATGAGCCTTAAACATGCTTAGGTCGATATACTCCCGCTTAGGACGACATAAATCCCGCTCAGGTTTTCATAGGCTCCCACTGGTCGACATACTCCCGCTTAGGTGCAGCCAGAAACGAATTTTTCGCAAAATTAAGGGGATTTTTCGCAGGAAAACTTCACCAGGTTCTTTAAAGTCTATTTCTGCAAATGTGCCGAATCGAAAGTGGGATATCTTCATGCAAGCAAACCTCAAATTTTTCGTGAATTAACTCTTGATTTCACTGAACTAAACCCAACAACACTGAGCGTACATTACCGTAATAGACCACCTGGTATTCTTTTTTTAAATATAGTGAAATTTAGTACTTGATTTTTATTTAACATGCGATGTTTTCAAATAATTTGATTTCTGTAGAAACGATGACACATTGTATACAGTCACATATCTGTGAGAGGATAGAGAGGATCATTCCCTTGAATTTTTGATATTGCTAATATTTTTTAGCAAGGATATCCCAAGAAAAAAGTCAAAAATTCTTGAAGCGCGTTTTGAAAGATTGCCAAAATAGATTCCAGCACTTTTGAACCAGAAGCGTAGCCAGGATTTAAATTCGGGGGGGCATACACAAAAAAATTTTTAAGACTGCTTTTGCATTGAATGCCAGTAATGTTGTGCGCAGCAAAACTGAGTTTTTCGACCTATAGTGTAGCCTAGCTAATTTATGGGTTTCTGTGACAAAAAATACAAAAAGTGTAAAACGGCGCAAAGCGCCGAAAATTTTTGAATGTTATACCATTTTCATGTTGAATGTACGGCCTATTTATTGACAGACGGAAATCAAAATTGGCGCAAAGCACTAAGAAATTTAGTAATTTTTCACCGCTTTTAAGATTTTGTATAAGTATCTGTGAATACTATTGTAAACGTAAGGCGAA